>NW_019061099.1:465008-479833 GCF_000696155.1 Zootermopsis nevadensis
TCGATTCCCTGCGGTGCCCGAATTTATAACTTGTGTTGTGCAAGGCCGTGGTCTCGGCAACACGGAGTTTTCCTCCGTGGCATCCCAACAATTACTCCATTCACACACAGACGAAGGCAATGGCAAACCACTTCTGGATCATCTGCCAAGAACGTATATGAACAGGTCCCAGTCCGAGAAAAGGATGGAAGGATCCTGTTCATATGGACCTGTCGTCAGACAGGTCACTATAAAAAAAAACATTTTAAACATCTCAGATACGATATAGAAATAAATTTTACGGTTTGATATATTCCTGGCTTCGGATATTTCTACTTAAAAGATAATTTTTATTTTATCAACTCCATGCTAATAAGAAATTCTATGCCTTTTACGGAAACAAAAGTTTTATTACTGAGTTGAACGGTAGTCCACTACCCAGCCACATGAATCCAGTCAACATCTCACACAAAGGCCAGAGGGCAATATGAAGAAACCACGAATCAAGAATGCGAGGGAAAATCTAAAGTAGTAAACAGACAGTCATAAACAAGATCACATCAGGCCCAAAATCCCCTAACAGCATTACCACGCCAACGGTTATAACAGGCTTCATAAATATTATCCCTTAAGGCCCAGAATCCCTTAACAGCAAATGATCAGTAGCCAACCAAAGCTACGAACTAACACTTGCCCATTATACGACTGAAACGACAGTGTCTTGTTTTATTATTGTAATTAATAACATCGTAAGACATCGTAACTTTAGCATATTTTCGCAATTTCTGGCTGGCCTGTGGTACACTGTGACGTATAATTTATTCCGCGTGTTTGTAGCATTTTCATACGAGGTCTTCACAACTGCAGTGACCTCGTCACAAGCAAGAGAAGTTGGTATCTGTTCTATGTCTTGACACGAGCTATAAAATTGTTATCTTGTACGCCCACAACATTCTGAAGACCATTCACTATGTCTGTTTGCTTTTCTTCATTCATTAAAGCCTCACTTTTGCTGCTTCATTCGCATGTCCATGTGTTTGACCTATAACCCCCCCCCCCTCTCCCCCCCACTAGCCCGCAAACATAATCAAACATCTTGTTTATTGCCTTATCATGTTTGATACGTGAATCACCAAAGAAACAACAAATATACGAAATGTCATCACGCTAGTTTCAAAGGGCGAACTAATTTCTTGCATTAGGAATGCAAGATTTCTTCTGTTTGGATAAACACAAATTCACAGGAAATGAGAATATGTCAGTCCGTCTGTGTGATGATGTGTCACGATAATCGCTACTTGTGAAAGAGTCTCTGTAGCACATGCCTTAATTAGAACGCAACCTAATCAACTAATGAACTAAGTCCATGGAGTACAGTTCTTGAGAAGCTAAAATTCACTCAGTTACTCAGTAAATTTCATGTACTTTATGTAATCCAGATGTTCGTTACCATGCAAAGAAAAACCCAACACTGGTCCCTATCATACGAAATAGAGTTTAATATTACTATCCTTTTGCCCCTTGTACAAGACTTTGGCCCTAGTTACCTTTTTGTTGGTCGGATGGTTGGCACCGCCGATTTAGCCCTGAAGATGGCGTCAGAAAAGTGTTTGAAACACATTCGTTGTATGTGTGAAACTCCTCATAGGTGATAATGATGAGTCTCAGAATGTTATTCACATTGTGAAACACTTACCTACAAAGAAAAGAAAAATTGCATATTAAAACGAAGCTCTGACATTTATGTTATTTCTACAATATTATTTTAATAATGTGCATAACAAAAGCAGTGTTTAAGGCAAACTAACTAGTTTTGGGGACAAACATATACAGATCGATGCATGGAGTATTTTTACATATTTTACTATAAGGTGATATAATTGCGTCATATTGTGAATTAAAATTTAATTATTCGTATTTTTTTCCCCGTCTAATCACAATTGTATATAAATAAAATTATACATTTTGTCTTCTATACTCGTTCTTTCAAGTTCAGTAATATTTAAAAATATTTTATATTATTTACGTTACAGGCCAATGTTAAACCACTATCACTTCAAAATATACCCTCACTCCAATGAATTTGGATGTAAACATCATCATAAGTTACACAACAACAGTAATTAAGTTTTAGTTTATAAGATTATAATTTTTAACTTTTAACTTTACACCTGAAGATGGTTCAATGTAACCGAAACATGTAGTAAAAAGATGTACCAAATATGTAAATGATATTTTAATATCTTATGTATAATTTTATTTATATACAATTGTGATTAGACGAAAAAAAAACACGAATAATTATATTTTACTATTATTTCGTGCATCGTGTTTTTAAAATTATATCAAAATTACTTTAATTTTCTTATGTTATATTATACGCCTGTTCCATTTCATTCATGTTACAGAATAAGATACAAGAACAAGCCTGAAATCACTTGGTTTATATTTCGATTCGCTATGTCTCAGACCGATTGCAGTGTTTGTCTGTCAAATTTGGATATTTACTAGTTTATTTTGAGATGATAAAGTTGCGTCATATTGTGATAAATATATATTTGTTTAAATCTTGTTAGTCTGATCACAATAAAATTCCTATTAAATATTAAAATATTACCATAATTAACATTTAAATATTTAAAATATATTAAAATGATGTTCCCTATCGAAATGTTCGATTTACATTAGAACATCACTTTTTACACTGACATGTTTCAGTTCTAAATGAACCATCTTCAAGGTGTATAAAATTATATAAACTTAAATATAATTTCTTAAATGCAACTTTTAGTCAGATGTTTATCGGATATCAAATGATGATCTCTTCCAGATTTTATTGTATTTTATATATGTGTAAAAAGTGATGTTCTAATGTAAATCGAACATTTCGATAGAGAACATCATTTTAATATATTTTAAATATTTAAATGTTAATTATATTAATATTTTAATATTTAATAGGAATTTTATTGTGATCAGACTGACAAGATTTAAACAAAGTTTATTTTGAGTTTTTCGCTGATGAAAACACCCACCAGTCGCGAAAACACATCCAGCTACCGCCTGTCCTTTACAATATAAATAAAATACTTGAAGACCGAGTAATTCCGAAAAAAAAATTGCTACAGACACTTCGTCCACAATAAATGTGACCTTAAGTCAACCAGAATTGAACCTGGGTCTCCACAGTATAAAAGACAACATCGCCTATCCACCAGAGAACGGCCCCTCCATACAAATACCATGCTCACAATCAAAAGAACGTTTACGAAACAAAACATCCACTCTACGAGTCTACGCGGAAGAACACGACACCGCCATCCCCACTGCCGCGAAGACCTCAATTCTCACATCGACACACGCACATTACACGATGTTAATTCACAGCGTGTCATTAGCTGACATTAATTAGAGCTGTGTACAACAAAAATGTATCCCGATCACAAATTTGTGTGTCTCTGCTGCGTTGTACGCAACTGTCAGACGAGGCAAATGGCTAGGAAAAATAATACCTGAGGCAGGTACTGACTGTGTTAGCTAACAGATTATTGACTGGATGACTGACAGACGGGCTGGGCTGGCTTTGACGTCCGACGTCGGGCTACTGGGATGACGCGTGACTCTAATGCCTTTTAGCGTAGCTGACGAACGAGGTGTTGATTGAGCAGCGCCATGACGCATCGGACACCATGTGTGGACAGTACTGTAGCTCCCATGTCTTGTTACCTGCATTAGTTACAATGGGCGGTCTTCATTATCCATCGTGTAGGTTTATTGATTTGCCTTCCATCATTTTCAACGCGTGCTAAACCAGCTGGTATGTATTCGTGTACATTTACCACGGTTTAGATGTATTTCGTCTTACGATTTAGAATGTTGAGACACCAAATCCTTCAGAGGTTTCATTTAACCTCTTCCCGTCCCGTACTTCTATAAAATGTCCACACCTTCTCCCTTCACCAGGAAATATATTTTCATGTCTCTTTTATAAAATAACATAAATATAAACACAAATTTCTCTAATATTACGGATATAATATTTTACACTGAACACACAATAACGTGCAAATGAATCGGAAATTACAGAAGAGGGGAGTAAAATTGAAAAATAACCCGAATAAAATATAAACAACCGAATTATTAACATCAATTTTAACCTAATGTTGCAAAACTAATTTTTGTCCAAAATGCTCCAAGTCTCCCACAGGGATGTACGCCGTACAGATAAGAACCATACACATTTGACACCACTCCTTGGGTGGGGGATCGGCCCACTACAAGGCGCCTGCGTACACCGGAGGAAACAACATGATAAATCAGACACAACGTGCGTTCACGTTCAGACAGCACGTGAAAATCACATACGTAATAAATCAAACTCATAAGGGTGTATTAAACGACGCCATTTTAACCATATAGGTTATATAAAGTGGGGTATAGTTGCAAAGGATATGTCCGTGCCGTATTTATCGGAGTGTCTAAATATTTACTGGAAGAACTGAGTAAAACCATGAACCAGAGAAGCATAATTTGAAGTGTGGGGTTTTGACTACGGTAAAATTATAGATGTTTTTGTTGCACGTTGAACATGTCTCTAAGCACAAATAGAATAATAAGCAGATGTAACTGAAATTTCAAAGAATAACAACATAAATAATTTCAAACTTTAAAGTGTAGCGAGCTGCTTATTTCCAGTCAAACTGTCTGAAACGTGACTCAGTGTTATTCTGAAACTGAAGTCCGCATCAATAAAATTACCTTGAGCACAAAAAAAGTGACTTAAGTTTACGTGTCTTGAAATGAGTCGCTCTGCGTACACATCCAATAGCAGACAGACACGTGTCTTTTCGAAAGTACTTAATCAGTTATTTAAAAGTTGATATTTCTTGTTGCCAATGTGTTCTAATTTAGTTGAAGGCGTAGACAATCTAACAGGAAATGTATGATAAAGTTGTCTTTCGACATTTGTAAATGTCTCGAGGTAGTAATTTGAATAAGTAACACTGAGCCGACTAACGATTCCACTGCAATCACGAGACCAAGCCGGAGTGAACAGAACGTATTCATAAATAAATTGACGTAGAGAGTCGAGGTAGTGTGGATTGTATAATAAAGATATCTTACAAAACTTCTACTTTTCATGTGATAGCCGTAATTTTCTAATGTTCTATATGGAAGTTACGTGATCAATAATACATTTATCAAACACGTTTTTATATAACGAAACAAAATACAAGAATATTTCAAACGTTCAATGTAAATCTACATATAGTTTAACATCTACATTTCTGCATTAAAACTCGTGCAGTTTCACCCCATATTATGTGTAAAGCATCCATTCCTAATTTTATTTATTTATACATTTCTAAAATCTGCGTTCACACTGGTACGTTTTAAAAAAACGAGAAAAGCCGATGCAAGCGACATTTCTGGGTCTGGAGTAATCAACACATTAAAAATTCGATCAAAATAAATAAAAATATCACCAAGAAAACTTTTATATCTTTAATAAAGTGGATGTAAATTGTAAATATGGAGAGAGTACGGGCCGTTTTCTCCCAAGAATCTATTGATCCATGAACAATGCAAAATATTCCCATCCGGTGCATAATTTAAATCAAATACACAAGTTTAAGCTAACACATGTGTTTTGTAAACGCTTAGCTACTGATTATAATGGAGCCCCAAGCCCCAAATTGCAAGAACAAGTACAACAGACAAGAAATTGTGGGCGTCCTGTGAAACGCGGCACCAGTGAATTACGGAGCTCCATCACCAGAAACACAACACTTTGGTCTTCTTCCTTTTTTTCGTTCTCGTAGTGACTCTTGACTGACAAATCACCTCCCGATTGCGAGAAGGCAGGAGTCCAGCTTTGTATTATACTGCGTGGTACTAAATCAATGTTAAAGGCTGCTGGCTGGCTGGGTATTGACCGCTAGATGGCTTTTTACATAACGTATAAACGGGGCGTAGCCTGTCGAAAGTACCCCCCAAACGCCATTAATCCGTCTGTTTTCTCTCATCTCAAAAATATGTTACTAAAAGAACACTAATTCTCTTTTTCTCTGAGGACTCGATTTTTTTAAAGAAATTAGTAGTCAGTAAAGAAGGCAACCACTCACTTGACAAAATGGACACTGATCTTTGTATACCATACATACAGCAAGTTACAAATTAGTTTAAAAATTACTAACATTACTGTCTAAACCGGGGGTTCTCACCCTTTTTCGTTGGAGTATCACTAATTCTAAATGTACCACTAACCAAATGCGTTTAGAGAAAGTGGTCTAGTGGTCAGAACGCTGGCCTTGTAATCCTGGGGTCCCGGGTTCAATTCCCGGTGGTACTCAGATTTATAACTTGTGTTGGGCAAGACCGTGGTCTAGGTATTACTGAGTTTTCCTCCGGGGGCTCGCCGGTTTCTCCGTGGCATCCCAACAATTACTCCATTCACACACAGAAGAAGGCAATGGCAAACCACTTCTGGATCATCTGCCAAGAACGTATATGAACAGGTCCCAATCCGAGAAAAGGATGGAAGGATCCTGTTCATATCGACCTGTCGTCAGACAGAACACTAAAAAAAAATAAGATGAGGTTGTCTAGCGGTTAGAACGCTGGCCTTGTAATCCTGGGGTCTCGGGTTCGATTCCCGGCGGTGCCCGAATTTTTAACTTGTGTTGGGCAAGGCCGTGGCCTAGGCAACACGGAGTTTTCCTCATTGGCATCCCAACAATTACTCCATTCACACAGAAGAAGGCAATGGCAAACCCCTTCTGGATCATCTGCCAAGAACGTATATGAACAGGTCCCAGTCCGAGAAAAGGATGGAAGGATCCTGTTCATATGGACCTGTCGTCAGACAGAACACTAATAATAATAACCACTCAACATTGGCTCGCGTATCATAGGTTGAGAAACGCTTGTCTAAATAAATGTTTATTTTTAAAAATTGATCCTAAAATACTACGCCCACGTTTCAACCTGATTTTATCATCATTAGGCTACTTTTATGTCCACCTACAATACTTAAAAATAAATTCCATATTGCCCTGAATCAAGTAGTGAATGTATGTGCCTTTCAGAGACGCCTGCTGGCAATAATGCGAACCCTGGTATTACTAATGCAAACTCTGCTGCTGTTTCTACTAGAACCATCACTGGCTTCCTTTCTTTAAATTATTCCATATGACTACAATTTCGGTGTCCTTAGTGTTTTGGAGGTAAAGAAGAATGGGTTTCACTACGCTCCTAGTTACAGGGAAACAATGTAAATTTGAACGTCATGTCCTGTTATGTGCTGCGCTCTGTCGTACTTCTGTTGAGCTATAATCAACGCTTATCAGATGTGCATGTAAATTCGCTCACCTATTAATTAGTGAACCACGTCAGGAGACTCCGCCTTAATTGGAAAGGCGGGAGATGGTGGTATCATCAAACTACTGGCTTCTTGCGGTCCTAAGCGACGGGTCTATGAGTGGTGAGGTCTCAAATTCGACGTCAGGCCGGGAATTTAATAAATGTACGTCATTTTGTTCTTCTAATACTTTGATGTACTCAGGCCACACCAAGATGGCTGTATGTACGTTCTTGTCTCTTGAATGAGTGTCTTTATTCATTTGTCATTTTTTAGAGAATGGATCGAGAATCGAACTCAAGGCAACTATAGAATGCTATAGAAAATTTTATAACCCCAAACTCAAAGGACAATACAAAGTATTTAAAACTTTTAAAGGAATAATGCCGTTAAACCAAGATTATCATAAAACCTATAATAGACATTATAGTCTATAAATTATATGTGAAACTTTATATCAACTATGAATTTTAACTGACAAAATACTAAAAAAATGTTTAAACACTCAAAATATCTTGATGAATGATCTGTTGATACTTGAGCGAAATTTACTAATACGTGTGATTTCACAATTGTCACAACAACCCTGATTTAAATCTTATATATACACGCACGCAGAAAGATATATATGACTAAACGAAAGTAGAGTTCAAATGTTGGCATCACTGCTCAGTTAATACCCTACTGAACACGTCTCGAGGGTATTTCAGTCCGTAGTCACGTGGTAAAATAAATGTCAATCAGGTGACTGGGGAGGAAGTGTGATTTCCTTTGTCTTGACACTCGTGAATAAAATGTCACACTTAATGCCTGAAATATACGAATGTACAAGATGCATACGAATGTTAATCCGCGCACGAAAATAACCATCCTTACCGAAGCCATTTCTACTAACGGGAGACGACCTCAAGACAGTATTGAGTGCGCGAAGGCACGACCAATGGCGCAGTCTGTGAGAGCCAATTAAAATCGATCCGTCCGTACTCGGAAACTACTGATATCATTTCTATTAAATTTCATACTGTGAACTTCGTAAAAATTCCTTCTTCTTCCCCCCCCCACCCCCAAATTGCCTCCATGGCGTGCAGAGGGACAGCTTTACCATTACATGTTCACAATTCAAAATTTAATTACCGCATAATCAGTTTCTACTGGAATCTACACAATGTCAACAGACCAAAACATAAGAACTTCCTGTTTACTCAACTGTTCTACGAATCGCCACATCACATCATCTGTTTCGCATCCAACACATGAAGGGAACAGTAAAGATCCCAAATGAGAGAGAAAGGACCATCGACATCACACGCGCGCTTTCTGTATGCTCTTCTCCCAAGATGGGAGAAGACCCAGAAAAGGTTTCACAAACCACTCGACCGTTTGTTTTCACAGAACCTTTCGGCATTTGAGCGAACGACTGAAGTCAGGGTCAGGAGAGCGGAGCAAAAGGATTTAGGCTATTTTTGGTCCATCTCTCGCTTCCAGTCAGTTTATTGTTTTTATCCTTGAAAACCCTGCAATTTCTCTACCCCAGCACATATTAGGGAACCAGGAACGTCCTGTGCTTGAGGGGCTCTGATAAATTTGCAGATTAAGACTACAAAGTAACTTGTAATAAACGATCAGCATCCGTTCGCTGTTGTCTCGCATAGAAAACGAATGTCAGGAAAGACAACGACGTTATTACCAGCCTTTAACTCCTACTGGTAAGTATATGTACCACATGCCTTAACAATCAATAACTCTGCAGCTTGTAATTATGGATTTCGTATGATTCTCAGAGTAAACAGCGATTATATCCTTAAACAGCGTTAACTGGTTGATCTCTGTAATGGTAAAATGTTTTGTTTTCTTTGCGGTACGGACTGTTTTCTTAATTTGCTCCTATTTTTATAATAGTTCTTTTCAGTTTTCTCTTTTCCCGTCTTCAAATTGTTAACAAAAACGCATTTCGTGTCATTTAAAATCTTCAGTGACCTAGAATTTCGCTGATTTCAAGTTAACAACGTAAATAAATATTAAAAATGTGGAGAACTACGGAGATGACCTCCAGAGACTTGAGAAAAAAAGAGTAAAGCTATCCCGCTACGCGCCATGTAGGCGCTTGGGGGGAGAATTTTATTGATTTTACTGATTCTTAACCTGGACATTGATAGGTCTGAGTGGTCAGCGTCACGCCCCGGCCGCGCTATACCCCCTGGATACGACCCCGGTACCCACTGGATAGAGACTTAAGATACAAGATAAATAATCCCGCTATTGGAACCTAACCCTGGCTTACTCAATTTGGTGAGATTCCAGATTCTCTCGCAACGGCGAATATGAAGATGATATCCTTCCGGGACGTCGCGCCGTAGAATTTTACCGACGTTTCGAGGATGTTTACTGCCGCCAAAATCAGGGCTAACATTTTCAAATTCAACACACAACTTATTTCACCACGAAAAAGTTTCCTTCTATACGCTCATCATCAGCAATTTCTATCGCTCTATTCAAGCTATAATGTCCGTCCCGTCTTATATTCGTACGCGTAATAAATCCATGATCAGTATAAATTACGTTTTCCGAAACTTCAGTCTACAAATGTTAACTGCAGATACTGACCGCCCCCAATAAACGAGACAGCTACTGTTCTGGAAGAATGAATTTTTAGAGCAGATTCCGAAGGGGCGTTGTGATGTCTACTGTGAAGTGTCGTTTAATGTGTGTAATTAAATGGGGACCACCTTTCCGGAAGTATAACTCTTTGGAAAACCATGTGGACTATCATAATTTAACTGAACTTGATTCCCGATCAAACGAATAAAGAGTGACCCAAACTGATTTAATACTGAAATTTAAATCCTAGTGGTAGCGAAACGTACCACCTATTCTAACAATCAGTAACTCTGTATTTATTTATGAGTGTCGATTGTCTCTCTAAACAACGATTATCTCCTTAAACAGCGTTAAACAATAGATCTTAGTAGTGGCGAAGACCTGTGTCTTCTTTGCGGTACGGACTGAACTCTTAAATATTATTTGTGATTTTCGACTTCTAGGGATTAAAAATCTGAAAACTCGTTAATAAATTATCTTCAATATTTGGATTTGTTTCTAGGCCATAGGGTAGGTGTCAAATTCAATTTTTTTTTTAAAAAAAATTTGAAGTGTTAAAATTTCCCTTCATCAAAGCTTAAATTCCGCCAAGCTAAACCCCAGTACAGACCAGTTGTATCGACCCACTTTACCAAAAATCCATATCAGACATCCGACAAACTGAAGGCGTAACATAATGATAGAAACAGGGTGTAGCAGAGCCACATACGTTTTGCATCAGTACTTGATGATAAGCCTGATAAATGAAAATGCAGCAATGGTGGGATCACTACCATTGGGATGTCGAAACATCTGCCTAGGTCACACAAGGTCTGCTCTCGGATTGACCCGTGCTCAGAGACGAGAAAGAAATCTCCCAGTAAACATAAGCATTTACCGATTACAAATCAGGTCTGTATGATTTACTACAGACTAAACACTCAATATAAAAGTGGACTATGTGAATCAGAATTATTTAATCCATACGAGTAATTATGGTCGAAATTTCTGTATATATTTTATAGATGGATGCTGCATAATCATCTTGGAACGCTGATACTCGCTCAGCTGATCACGAAATTCCACGCGTTTCTATTGAAACTGCAATTTCATTAAAGTAATTCACACGACCCAGCCGAATAATTCTATCCTGAATTACAAAAACTTATATATAATCTCATAGCCAATTTTTTTTATCCTTTTTAATAACATCTTTCATAAATTTCGATGTCTCCCATTCCCTTAAAATAAAAATAAATATATCACCTGTTTTCTTGCTAGCTATCATAAAGCAGAACACAGATTTCAATTATACCCAACAGGACATATTTGATAAAATATGACTCACCTCAATGAATTACTAAACCACGTTCCTGGACAAAGTTATTGATTGCTGCAACGTAGCTAACTTTATTTTCAATTCTCCATCGTTGCCTCAACCATATGAAGTATTTTTTTATTATCATTAGCATTATCACATAAACTTCAATTTTTTAATCTGCATGTTTTGGTACATTTTTATAACACTGTAATGTATAGGTTATTTTCTGTACGAGAATCCTGTTATAAATTTGGAAACGAGACAAACATCTGCAACAAAAACAATTGTACGCTCAAATGCGCCGCTTTCATCTGAGCTGCTATGGATTTGTGTATTTGGCGTCAGAAAATACAGTTCCTACTCCAAATACAGCCTGGTTGAAAGTCGAGGGTGGATAACACAGTAAACCAGACATTCACTGTTTATGTATGTCATTCAGTAATCCGAAGACTTGAGTTTATGGGCATTTCAAACTCAAAGTGGGAGGGGAAAAAAACATAAGGGGGTTAAGCTGTTGAAGCAGGGATGTCCAGAATAGTGGCACACATCCTAAATATTTTATGCTATCACGTGTTTCCTCCATCCACAGACTACACGATCTATAATGAGCAAAGTACTGATGTGTGTCACCTAACGCCGTCTGTCACCTATTCAAAAATTCATCGTCAGTTATGGAACTAGAAGTTTCGTACTGTTTTTAAAAGACATCACCACTGATCAATATCCAAAGCCACTTTAATCGGGTCCTCTCCCATCCTATTTCCTTAAGATTCATTTTAATATTATCCTCTAATCTACGCCGAAATCAATCGAGGGGATTACTTATCCAGCATGAAATACGTCTAGAATGAGAAACAATGAATATTAACCCTTTGAAGCCGAAGCTCGTATCAATATTACGTAAGAATTCAGTCCGTACCGCAAAGAAAACACAACACTTCACCATTACAGAGATCAACTGGTTAACGCTGTTTAGGGAAATAATCGCTGTTTATTCTGTGAATCATAAGAAATATAAATACACTCTGTGGGAAAAATACAGAGGTAGTGATTATTAATCCAGCTGGTATATATATTTACCACTGGGTTTTGAAGGGTTAATGTATAATAGTTACTTTTTAATAAAAAATCAGATAAATAAGCAGGTACAGATACGTAGGATATTCTCTGAAAATTCGCCAAAAGAAGTGAATATGAAATGGAAACAAAATTTGATTCCCACGAGCTGACTTGATTTTAGGATACACTGATTTATATGCCAGTGTTCAAGTTTCAAGTTCGCAGTGCTGCCACAAAATTAAATTATCGAGGTCATGCCAAACCGTAATATATAATTATTCTAATGCACATTCCATTTTCCGTTTTTGGGATTTAATTTAATAATATGTAACCAAATGCAAACATGGCCAGTAAAAGTGAATTACGAATGCAGATAATATCGTATACTGCTACAAACTTTTCACACAGAAATGTAGCCTTCATTATGTAAATGAAGGAAAATACTGTTTCTGGGCTTAGTTTTTGACATATTAATAACTGCAGATATTCTTGTGAACCGAAACGGGGTTAAAATTAAAATCCAATTATTTTAAATATTAAATGCTAGAAGATTCCTGAAGCATTTCATGTTGTTAAACAGGCAAAGTAAACTTATCTGTACTTTGAATAAAATAAAAAAATGGAATAATCTACTATTTACGGAGAATAATTATTTTGAAATTAACATCTATTGAAGTTATGTAATTATAACTGATTTAATACCTGCAGGGAGCAGAGTGATGCTTGAAAACCTGAAATAGTCAAGAATCTACACGACTTTTAGGAAAGCAGAATATTCATAGCCTTCTTTACAACAATCACCGCTGTACCCTATCCGGAGTCATGATTCCAGTTCTCACTCAGCCAGTATTTTAAAATCCATTTTAATATTATAATTCCTTCTACGCCTGGGTATTCTGGGCTCTGTCTTTCCTTTAGGATTTCTATCGAAAACTTTGTACAACGGAAATGCCTATCTCTAATTACATCACTCTGAGTTCACAGATTTATAAAATATTACGATGGAAATGTTCAAAACTAGGAATTGAAGCACCGACTATGTGTTCACAACTAAGAACTTTCCCTGAGTCTCAGTAACCTATAGAAGTGTCACAATAAAGCTTATTATAATATTAACCCTTTAAAGCCTGATGGTAAACTATATGTACCACCTGATTTAACCACCAATAATGCTGTGTTTCGCCGACTGAATGTAATCATCGGTTTCACACGACTTTCAAAGCAAAGAGCGATTATTTCCCTAAACAGTATTAAGAAACTGATCTTTGTAATGGATATGGGTTGTGTTTTCTTTGAGGTACGGACTGAATATTTACGTACTATTAAGACGAGTTTTAGTTCCAAGTTGCCACTGCAAGCTTCTCATGCAGCCCTCCCGACTTATATTAATAAAAATTTACCTCCCCTTAACGCCGTCAAAATTTACCCCCCTCCCCTCAGTAGGAACTTCTAAATTATGTCCTAAATTTCCAAATCAATAGCCGCAGTTTTCTCTAATACAAAATTTCAACATTCCGTTTTTTTATGCCAATCATCACACTAACGCCTTCACTCTTACTTTATCCTTAACAGAAGGACGAGCGGGCATTGCCTGGGGACCTTCTAGCTATAAGATGCTCTTTCTCCCCCCCAGATATCGAAGTGTCTCTCCCTTCTCCCCCACCAATTTCCTCTTTCTCTCTCTCTCTTTTATCTTTTATGGTTAACTGCAAATTTAAATATCTTCATGAAGAATCTGTACTGACATCCCTGAATGTGCTGGTTCCACGTCAGTCTTCAGCGGAAGAAGAAGAAGAAGAAGAAGAAGGGAAAAAATGTAGAAAAATAACACAAAGTGTGAGAAAAGTTTACACAGAACTGAGGAGTGGTAGAAGCGTCTGGAAAAGTGAGTCCAGAATGATGGAAACCAGGTTTCTCTACTTCTGTAGCTGCTGTTTCCATAATCATTACGATCTCCTGCCAGGCCTACCAACGGCGCGGTCCATGTGGCGAAACAGTAAATTAAAGTAAGAATTTGCGGAATTCTGAAGAAATATCGGGAAATACGTTCCCGTACACAACAAAGACATGCCAAATTTTACAGCATTTATGGAACATTCCGGTGGAAGTCAAAAGCACTGCCTATTCACGCCTTGCGCCACCAAATATTTTACGACTCCAGTACGCATTCATCCGTTCATATTAATATCAACTTCCCATCTAATTCTAGGACTTCCAAGTACTTTTCTTCCTTCAGTGCACTACACTGAATGTTTCAAACCCATTTATTTCTGCCTTTCCAAAACTGTTTCACGCCCTGCCAATTTAATCTTCCTGTTTTAACCACTTTAAAAAAAGATCCGACGTATATGAAGATGTCTGTCTTCTGTCTGGTAGAAACTGACCGACGTTTCAGGGATGCCTAAAGCCTCCATCATCACGGCGATAACGGAAGAAGTAACCACCTCTAAAACGTCGGTCACTTTCTAGCTTCACCTTCAACGTAGTAATATCTAACGAGGCGTATAAATTATAAATCTTCGCTTTTAA
>NW_019061099.1:499892-517302 GCF_000696155.1 Zootermopsis nevadensis
GGGGGGGGGGGGTCCCTGGTATTTGTGATACAGAGCACGCACTTCTGAGGTACAGTAACATCGAAATACTCCCCTCCCCAAAACCGCGAAGTCACCCCCATAGAACCTCATTGCTACCGAGCTGAAAATTCTTCTCGAGCTAGAAGGGAAGCACGAAAGATTCTTGATAGCACAAGGCAGGACGTTACATTTTAATGAACTGCTGTTCCTACGTACAAGGATACATGCAACGCTGTGAAGAGCGTGTTCCTCTTCAATTAGAACAAATAAGATACCTTCTTGGTTTGGCTCTAATCAACAAACGACCCTCTTTCATACCGCTATTTCCATGTTGCTCGCATGTCATTAGATGAGATTACAATAGTGTGTTTGAGGCAAGCACTCGACCAGAGATAGACCACGTTTCAGAATTCTGAACACTGCAAGAAATTTAAAAGGAAGACGCAGTGAAACGCATAAATCCAAGATGTTTATTCCATGTGTTCAATGTAAATAATGGGAATTACATTCATGAATGGATATTTTTAATTAGACTGGTGACTTTCGAATATATTCCTACGTCTTAGTTCAAAACCCTCATAACGTTTCAGAAGCTGAATCTGCTTCCGTCTTCAGGCGAGCAACCTAATTTGCAGAGTCCACTGAAGGTACAAATCGCAATCATAAAAGCCCCTGATTCAAATAAACCCAATCCACATCCCAAAAATCTTTAATAACATCAACATTTCCTATACAGATGGAAGTTCTTGCTGAATTAATATTCTCTTGGTGCCAGCCAGGTCTGAAGGAAGGGAGGATAGTAGGCAAGAAGGATAGCCAAAAGAAGATAAGTATGAAAGAGAAGAAGCAGCCATGTTGACAACCTGAAGCATGATGGATATATCACTACCGGACTGATCCTTCCTGAGGCCTGCACCTGTCAACCATGTGCACATCAGGACCAAATCTGGTTAAGTGCATATTCGTCCCACCTATGATCATATTTTTGTAAGAGTTTTGAAATTCGATCCTGAATATAATATTTTCTTGATTACCGTAAAGAAGGCTCAACCAAGGCAATCAATCAAGTGTCTTCAGAGCATATCCCCCACTACAAAAACAGAAACTACTTCTTGAGAAGCTAACAGTCGTTAAGATATTCAAAAAAATTCCCCACATTTACGCGAAGCAAAGGTTCTTTCCCGTGTTCCCAGCCATTGGACCCTGTCCTGAGCCAGATAAGAGTAGAAAACACCTTTCCACCATATTTTTTTTAAAAAAAATTAACAGTGCCTTATACAGGTGCGTGTGCAGCATTCTACAACTGGCTCTTGTATGTCCAAGCTTCGTAAGAAATGTAATGAAATGTACCAAATTATCAGCAGCGTCACTGCGGCGCAAAAAATAATAAACATGATCATATGATACATATCTTTGAACACCAAGTGAAAAAATTACTATTAATAAACACTATAAATTCACCGGTACTCGAACCCAGTAAAGTTTTCATGTTTGTAATATTTGTAACCTTTGTTCCTATATTGTTCCCGCAGAAAAAGAATTTTGTTCAATGTACCCTTTTTCTGTCACGCATAATTACCGAGCCACACAAAATATCTTCACAGGGATTCGAACCAAAGACACTTCTTCGGGGTTAAGGTCTTCGTCCTGTAATCTCCTGCTTGAAACAAACAAATCTGGTCCTGGCGCCTTTCTTAAATCGTGCTTAGTTTCCGAACTATAGAAACCACACAAATCGGGACTCGAACTAAAGACATTTTCGGAGTTTTGACCTTTCTAAATTATCTTCCTGATCTCAAGGCATAGCATGTCAAGTTTGGTTCAAACATATATACACACCCTCGTCTTGTGATAACCTTCACATTACACGAAATCCTGTCGGCGACGATATAACTTAGGTTAGGTTAGCACAGGCTGTATTGGGTTTGGTTAGTTCAGTTCAGGATAATTTCATTTGCTTCCATTTTTCATATAATTTTAGCAGATTCCTCTGAAAACTTTTTCTCAGTGCACAGGTAGGCCCACGGGGCGTACGGTGTCTACAGATGGAGAACATTCTGTGAATTAGAGCAGACGAAACATTATAAAGTAGGGTTAGAAAGTGCTTAAAGTATTTAAAACCAGACACAGTTCTCCCTTAGGGCACTGTCCATGTCGATTGAGCATCCCAATAAATAATTGAAAATTGTATTTCGGAAGACAAACAAGGTCATTTTACAGCTGACTTTTGCTAAAATTACATATATGCAGATTTGTTTAACCCGTAAAGCCGGATGGTAAGTATATATACCACCTGCTTTAAAAATCAGTAACGCTGTGATTTATAAATAATACGTTAAGTATTATTCTCACAGAAAACGGGATTTATATCCTTACTTATACAGTATTAAGGAATTATTCTTCGTAATGGAGAATTATAGTGTTTTCTTCGAGGTACGGACTGAATTCTTAAATAAAATTTCGACGAGCTTCGGCTTCAGAGGATTAAAAAACCAGGTTCTGCTTCCATGTATCTTTTCTCCGCTTCAGGCATGTGCGAGTGAAGTCAACATTTCACCATCCCGTCATACAGCCTCCGCTTAAAAAATATTCCGTAGTCAGTGCGAGCTTTAGAAAGAAACTTAAAGCAAAGGAGGAGGACAGAGGAAAAAGAGACAAGTTAATAATTTTCCAGAGACCGTTTGTTTCATGGCCGGAGACACTATCTTGAGCGAAACGAAATGAAATTGTGGAAGAAAAGTTTTATAGAAGCTTCTCGTACTAAAAGTTTTCCTTCTCTCCGTCTTCTTTTACTTTCGCTTTTCTCCACTTTTTTTTGTGTCCTCCTGTGTTTTAAGCAAGTCTGAAAGTACAAAGATAACTAGAATGGAAGTACAGAGTAAGAAAACGAAAGGGTTTCAACAAATAAAGATGTAGAAGGTGGGGTTAGGTTAGGATACGTTCTTTCTATTCTTATAATCACAGCCAACTTGCAAGGGATTCTTCTGTCCTCTAAGCTTACAAGCAATCTACAGCGGTTCTGTATTCGTTTCACGAATCTACTGGGTTTAGCAGTAAACCTCTTAGGAGTTGTGGTATGGGCTATTTCACTTTGTTTTTGACACTACTTATTCTCCAAAAAAGGCGATGTGTATCCATTCACCTTATTACTCTTTCTACAAAGATTCGCGACAAACAATTTACAAAGATAATATCAAAAATAATTGCAAATTTTGGCCACCGATCACACTTAACTCGACGTCACCAGTGGCTGAGGCGTCTCTGAAGCCCTGTACACATTTTTGTGTTCGTGTACTGCACCACAGGGTCCGATAAAATAAACCACTATAAAACCTAGTAACAGTTTGCATCGAACACAAGAACCTCTTTCAAACGAAAATTTACGAGACCTGCAGATTTTATTAGGACCAGACATATATGGTCCGCACTTCAGCCACTGCCACGCTAGTGTCTTTCAGGGGTAATCCACCCCCTCCCAGTGGGTCTACCGTCTCAACTACTGTCGCATTGTGTTAGGTGTCTCGCGACTACAGAATCCGAACCGGACCAAGACCACGTTGTAAATTCTGCTGTCAATGCTTTTATAAAAGGTCAACGTAAGTAGAAAGAATGAATAAGGTTGAACTAGTGATATAAGGAAAACCTTGCTCTGAAAGTGTAAGTGACTCCAACAAAGAACAGCTTTACGTGGATTCTAACATGGCAGTTGTGGTATTACACCTGAAGATGAAAGTAATTTTCACATTCAGGTGGGCACTTTAAGGCAGATTATAGAAAGGAGCATCTGCAGTAAAAATTAACGATTACCACATCATCGTGACGCAGAATTTTCTCATGTCAAATGGGAATCTGATTAAGATGCTGACGACAAAGAACGCATACGAATTTCTAATTGGGATACCTCTTGCTAGAAGTCCATAGGAGAAACCCAAATGAAGATTGAACATGGAACAACGATTGATTTTAGGAACATGGGCCTATAGGTCAGATGCTGATGTAACTACCTCATGATTTGTGTCCAGAGACAAGCTTTGGTATATTAACGACGTTGAGCCTCTCGGTTCTGCCACACCAGTGAACAGCGGCGTCTCAAATTTGAATTATAATGCTACAGTTCCGAATCTTCAATCTCTCGTCTCATATCTTAGAATATAAAAATGTAAATGAGCAGAAACGTAGCTTTACGAAACCGCAAAACAATGTTACAGAGTCTTTGAACTGCAAAGTTGTAAAGCTTCAAATAAAAGGCGAGTACGGAATTTTTATGGCTACACTCGATCCGGAACACCAGTCAGAAATTCACATACCGGGCAAAGAGAAGTTGCCTTTGTCAACCGGAAGTAGCAACTGAAGGGCATTTTCAGCTACCATACGTCTTTTCCCCATACATTAAATTCGTTCCTTCATATCATAAAGCAATATGTAAACACCTAAGCAACTGACTAACATATTAATTCCTTAATGCTGATTTGGGCCTAAGAGAGAAGACGATGGGGCTTGGAGAAAACTGCATAATGATGAGCTTAAAAATCTGTACTCCTCCCCCAGTATTGTCAGGGTGATTAAGTCGAGAAGAATGAGATGGACGGGGCATGTAGCGCGCATGGATGGGACAAAAGGTGTGCACCGGGTATTGGTCGGGAAGCCTGAGGGGAAGAGACCGCTGGGGAGACCTAGACGTAGATGGGAGGATAATCTCAGGCGGGATCTATGGGAGATAGGAGTTGAAGGAGACTGGATTTTGTTGGCCCAGGACAGGGTCCGGTGGAGGGCTTTGGTTAATTTGGTGATGAACCTTCGGGTTCGGTAAGCCATCTAGTTAGTTAGTTAATGCTGATATGGGTTTAGTGTAGTGCCCAGGAACGGGTCATCACGTGGCCTATCCCCTGGACTTCTGCATGATAATCATTTTCTCTTTTGCAAGCAAGTGTGGAAAGTCTTGCAGGAACTACGCTTATGATTATAATTGCAGGGAATGGAAGGGCCGCGACCTTTCGGGTTTACGGCACACAGAACTCTGGACTTCAACCTTAAATGTTACCAATGTAACGTCTGTTCGTCTTGTAGAAACTTGCTGGAGCAGACATTAAAACACGTCGCGGTAAAATGAAGCCAGAACTTTCATTTTATCATTCACGAGAAGATGCGAATTTAACGTCTCCTGCAGCGCGTCTGGACACATCTGATTTCGTGTCTCTCGTCGACAGTTTCCTCATTTCACTTCCTCAATTCATTTCTTCTGCTCTTTTCGCCAGCACTTATCTTCCTTCTGTGTGTTTTCCTCTCCCCAGAAGAAAAAGGCAGATTTCTTTTCTCATTTTTATCTGATTAAACATTTTGCCGGTGGCCATGATGATAAGTAGCGGGGTGGGAAAGGGGGAAGGGGGAAAGCAGAAGTCATGTTAAAGTTATTTGTTCGGGCGAGTCTCAGTTCTTACACACAAGCGATTGAGATCTGATTGTACGAGCAAAGCTCTGTCTTCTACGACTTTTATTGGCCTCTGATTTATATGAAGAACGCCTTTGATGATCAAAATATTAGACCACTTTTCAGAAAGTATTTACTGGTTCAAATGCAGTGTATAAGTACGAATTTCCATTTTCAAGACACCATTTTAATATATGGGAATGACAGGTTAGTAAAAAATAATGTTTCAAAATGACTGCAGATGTGAGTTTTCAGGTTCTCACGGTGGCAAGAACAAGGATGGTTGTCTTCTGTTTCGTTCAGCAGTTTCGTCTGGTAGACGTTTACCAACGTTTCGTAGGTGTTTTCTGCCTCCATCGTCAGGACGATGAGATAACAAGCATCTCTGAAACGACTGTCAACGTCTACGAGATTACACAGCTCAACAGACCAAAACAAATCTGTCACCAAACAATATCATGTAAAGTAAAATTATTCAGATCAAAGGGGAAATTATCTCATACCTTTGTAAATGCTCATGCTAGACGAGTATACACGTCAGTGAGAATGATCAGATGCCATATTCGACGCTATAACACGTCTATGGAAAAAAAAAAACGAAAGCCTAAACCAATCTTTACAACCAAAATAAATTTCAGATCGGAGCTGAAGAAACCTATCAGTGAAGGAAGAAGTCTCTCTTTGGCGGGAAAAATTAATTAAAATTTCCCGCCGCATCGCGCACACAAAAATCCGGTATCGTATGATGAAGGGATTACTCCCAATGTTCAGATCGTTCAGGATTTCTCGAGAGCGTGAGAGGATGACATCGAGTAATGAATTGGAAAGGATGTGGAAGGAAGGGGTCGTGGCCTAATAAAATGGTACCACTCCGGCATTTACCTGGAGAGCCTAAGGGAGACCACGTAAAACCTCGTGATTGGATTCACGTGAAAGGGTCGTAATCAGGTTGTACCAAGCGCAGGAGACGAAGAGATTCGGAGAACGGAATTCAGGACAAGTGCCACGTCACTGAAAAGAGGACCACGTGGGGATTGAAAATAGAAAGGAGGCGAAGAAATTGAATACTCTCTGAACGGAGCAGGGAAATTTTTTTGAAGGAACAGATGGGTGCACGAGATTTTTGTACTGTACCTTCAGATAACCACCCGCAGTGGGATGGATGGATAACCTTCCATCTGCAAGATATCACTTGCTCCTCTCTTTCTCCAACTCTTTTCTACCCGTCTTCTTGGTCTCCTGGAAGAGGTGGGGGTGGGGTGGAGAGGGCAAAGCGACAGAAGAGAAGCCTATCCCACAACCCTCCCCCGGGATTCCCAAGAATATTGATTTCTTCACTGATTGAAGCGTGGATCGACCGGAAATAAAGGTCTGAGGCGCTCCATGAGAAATGTCTCAGACCAAAATGTCTTATGCTACGTCTCAATGTTCCTGCCCGATCTCTGAGGACCGATTAACAAAGACAGCGTTACAAAGTGAGGAGGAGTCAAGACTTGCTTTGCCGGACCACAGATCGAACAGGGAGCTCTTGGAAATTCAGTAATTAATTAATGTGTTTTATATAAACAATTAAAACATTGGCTGATAACATATAAGGCAAGAATATATTCCAATTAAAGCCATAGTAAGTAAGACTTAACAAAGGGATAAATTTCTAGCTGTCGAAACCTTTAGAGCCAAATGGTAACTATATGTACCAGCTACTTCAACAATAAGTAACTCTGTATTTTGTATTTGTGCATTTCGTACGATTCTCAGAATAAACAGCGATCATTTCCTTAAACCCCCATTAACCAGCTGACATTCCTAATGGTGAAGTGTTGTGTTTTCTTTGCGGTACGGACCTGAATTCTTAAATATTGTGAAAAAAGATATTTGTCTGCAATGAGTACAGTCTGTACAGATTCCTCTTCTGAATCTCATTTCACCGCTGGCCCATATTCACTCATGTATCATCTGGAAGACTCACAATGAACTCGTTAGCAATCGCAGTTCCGTAGAAACACAGTCACGCCCTATCGGAGGGGAGCAAAAACCATAAATAACACAAATTTTGATCAGTCAACTGATATGAAATTCAGGGATTCTAAATGGATCTTTGCAAGTAAAAAAATATATATATATAAGGTATATGAACACGACTTGGCGTTGATGCAGAATGTTCAAACATCGATACACGCCCATGAAGATTTGATTCCATTCCAGAGATTCACTTGTCGAAAACCACTTCTCCCCCCCCCCCCCACCATCCACCCCCCATCCACTTCCTAGACACAGAACTCCCAAGAAGTAACACCCACTACAAAGTTACGAACATAAACTGCGAAAATATTTTCCCGAAATTGTAAATAGCGACAAAGCGATGAATTTTTAACAAAATTAAAACTAAATCAAGTACAATTACGTTACGACATTTGAGATTTTCATGCCAACGAAATTTAAATTTTCATATCCTTGGTTCCGATACCGTGTAATCACATAAGCGATTATCGACGTTTCGAACGAATCAGCTGCCTTCAGGGCAGATACCACTGTGTAACTTGCAGGAATATATTAGATGACTTTTTACTCATTATGAATTTATCACCACATTACAAACGCCCAACGTGTGTAAGTACACGTTTAGATAAACAATTTACATTAAATTCTATTTTGACATTTACATGACCAAAACTGGAATGAATTTTAACGCGCGTGGCCGTAAGATTTGTAACGAATTCCGGCCAATGAAAGCTCAGAATCAAAAAAGGTACTAAAGTTTTATGGGTGGTGTTTCCCTGAATAACAGAACTTTAGACGTGACGCAAAATCAGTTCCATTGTAATTTGTTCTTTCGCTGAATTCCAACATAATATTTTATTAAAGGTTTCCCTTTATCACTCCGGTATTTTCATGCGTTTTTAATTCCAGAGAACTGTTTTAAATATACTATGTTTTACAACTTTCAATATCTTATAGGAAACAAAGTTCCATAATTTTTATTCTATACGTGAAACAGATACTAGATGTCTCAGAATAGCCCAGCTGTTCGATTTCAAATTACATAACTCTTACTTAATTCCAAACGCCTTATTTTAAAAATCATATTTTGTAAATCACTTTCTCCTTTAGTTACATCAGCGATAAATCAGGTTCAAACGGAAACAGGTGCATACCTAAATTAGTCACTTATATTTATGCACTGTACACAAAAGCGATTCAAGCTCTATCTTCCAAGCTCACTTATATTATTCCGGGTCAATTATTTTGTTTCCATTTCCATTTATATCAATTTATTACACATACATTTATCCCATACAGGGTCCTACATGTTTACGTTTTCATGAATAGTATTTTCCACTCATGTCTAGGCGGCAACTAATTGAAGTCATTAAAGTGCCAGTCCGGATACACGAATCGTTAACTTCAGTTCCATCGAAACGTAGTGTACGTGCTGAGCTATTCAAATAACACACGTGCAGGTGGAAGTGGTTAGACGCTGGCGTCTCCCCGTCGAGGTCCAAGCTTGCTACCAAGGGAGTAAATGTGGGATCTGTGATGGACAAAGTTGCACCCCCATCCCACCTGGAACCGAACAACGGTCTTCCAGTCCGTAACCTAGTCATTATCACGACAGATATCCTTAAAATTTGTAGCTTGTAAACAACGATAAAAATTGTAACATTACGGATTAAAGTTTAGATTTCAATCTAACATTATTTTACGTGTAATTAGACAGCATTAACACATAACAAAACTCATCACGTGTAAAGTACCTACCTCTGAATAATACAGATTTATGTATTTAAATTCATATAATGAACATAATATAGAGGCAGATACTAAATAAGAAACTAAGTTTTCTAACGATGCCAACTGTCTCAACCAAAATTTCTCTCTTGTGGTTTTTTTCGGTTTGTCGAGTAGAGCATGCTGAAGACTGTATTAATGCTTATAACGATTAAAATAACTCCGACATGGACGGAAGACAGAAAACCGAGGGAAGTAATTGGGTTGCATCCAACTGTAAGCACAGGGTCCATGAACCATGAATTGTTGTTACACCGCGGCTTGGTTACCATGGTTACCGCCGTAGTCTACTGTCGGCGACTGAAGCGCCAGGCCTTGCTTCGCGGACAGAAAGAGCACGAAACAGATGACTGGCTTTGTTATCGTGCTACGTTATTTGTTGACAGACAATACGTCACAGAATGCAAGAGACAGTAGGGAAAAGACAGGTAAAACAAAGGAACAAAGATGAAAAGGTAATTCGGAAATATACAGAAATAAACCCGAAGATCGTAAATCTTCGGTGTAATTAAAAATCAAAATTTATGTTCTCTCTTTTGTTTCATTTGCACCACGAACAATCTGATCTGTTAAAATTTCAGGCCCTCAAGGTGGTAAATATAAAAATGCCTATGTTCTGGGATGTTGCGGCGTGTAAGCTGGTACTTGCTGCCTCCATCATCAGGACGATTAGATCCGATAATGGAGGTACAGATGGGAGGATAATATTAAAACTGACCTTGAAGAACGGCGTTGATTTGACTCAGAACAGGGCTGTTCTGAAGAGAGGAAAAAAAACATTTCGCGCGTTTCATAAGCGGCGAGGAATTCCTTGCCTTGCTGAGCGACCGTCAGCTTCTAGGGACAAACTTTCCTCCATGCAGTTAATTAATTAATCTAGTGTTTTTATAATCTGCTCTGGAAACTTTCCACTGTCTGCATAAAAATATACAACGTTTCGGGAACACATTTTTTCCAGTATTTATGTGTGTTCCGTTTCTTAATACACGTTTTATTATTAAAAAATATTAAATTTGACGTCAGACGTCGACTTTAACACAGACTCATACAAATTACATTCTTTTAAACAGTGTTTACTTTTTAATCCTTTAACACCAAGTGGTAGCTATATGTACCACCTGCTTCAACAGTCAATAACTCTACATTTTACCCGAAGTTTATGAATGGATTTGTTACGATTATTATAATAAACACGAATCAATTCCCTAAACAGCATCAACCAGGTGATATTTGCAACGGTGAGGTGCTGTGATTTCTTTGCGGTACGGGCTGGATTTTTAAAATAATATTTAGACCAGCTCCGAGTAAGGAAGGTAGTTCGTTTTTCATCGAAACACTCAGTCTTACGGTGTATATAAGGCACAGTGCAAAACAGCAGACGATAAAAGATGCAAGCTGAGAGGAGAGGGTCGTATGAATACCGACAGCTCACCCTGGAGGGCAGTTCAGCAATGTGAAGCATGAATACGACAGAAGGAAAAACGCAAAACCTGTCAATACTTGCTTCTGAGAGCGCGAGATGAGGGTCAGGATTCGAGGGATGAAACAATATTATTTTTAGCCACTATCCATGCCCATTGTTTTACTCGCAGTCTCTAGAATACTTCTGGCTACAATCTGTCATGGTAACCACATCTTTTATACTGTCTCGAGCAAATATTCCGAGGAAATTTATAACCTGCGATCCATGTGGACAGACCGCGTGTTTTTGGGCTCGGCTATCAGCTCAGTTCTTTTCTTCTAGGGCAATAAACGCTGTTATTTATTTTACATCTCTTAAAATTAATCAAAAATAAATCTTTTACAAGAATAGCGAGGTTGTAGATGTCCCTGACGACCGAGATTAGTGGACTTAATCTCCACCCTCCTCAACGCACTTGTACAAACATTCCAAATAAGTCATTCTAACTAACTAACTAACTAACTAGATGGCTTACGGAACCCGAAGGTTCATCACCGAATTAACCAAAGCTCTGTCCTGGGCCAACAAAATCCAGTTTCCTTCAACTCCTATCTCCCATAGATCCCGCCTGAGATTATCCTCCCATCTACGTCTAGGTCTCCCCAGCGGTCTCCTTCCTTCAGGCTTCCCGACCAACACCCTGTGCACACCTCTTGTCCCATCCATGCGCGCTACATGTCCCGCCCATCTCACTCTTCTCGACTTAATCACCCTCACAATACTGGGGGAGCAGTACAGATTTTTAAGCTCGTCATTGTGCAGTTTTCTCCACGCCCCATCGTCTTCCCTCTTAGGCCCAAATATCCTCCCCAACACCCGATTCTCAAACACCTGCAACCTGTGTTCCTCCCTCTGAGTGAGAGACCATGTTTCGCACCCATACAAAACAGCAGGCAAGATTATTGTTCTGTATACTGCTTTTGATTTTTTAGTGTCAGGTCGTTATCGATACATTTATTCACACTAAACAAAGAATCTTTTTTTTAAAAATTACCAAGGGACAAAAATATTACTAATTAACAAACAAAGTGTCAGAGACTAATTAGATTAGTGTTCTCAAAATGTGATGACAGGCGTTAAATAAGAATAAGTCATTCTACACCAATAAACGTATTAGGACAATTAGGTGAGTTCTGTTAGGTATATAATGCGGCCTGGTTGATCCATGGTCCTTTATAGGGCAATTGTAATTGCATCACCCAGTTTAACGTTACGTCATATCGCTATTAACGCGACAAACTCTAACATACATCCCGTCATATTTTATTTTAGTGTAAGCTAACACAAGGATACACGATACGAATTGACAGGCTTCTCATCCGAAAGACATTTTTTCAATCTGAGATGAATTATATAATTCATGAAAGGAAATAAAAAAAAATACAATGTATAGAAGGGAAGAAATGTGATGTAAGTGGATTCCCAATGTAGTATTTATGAAGCTAAAAACATTTCATTCTCCAAATTTACTACCATCAATTTAATTCATTCATTCATTCAAATTAGTTTAGCGTAAATTGACGTTTCCTCAAAATATTAACTAGATGAAATGCGAGGCGTAGCGAAAGGAGGGGGGGTTGATATTTATACTTTGCTTTCTGTTATTAAGTAGTTGTGACGACGAAGCATAGCACAGCCATATAATTTCCTTTCCACCTCAGTTTTAGCATTGCAGCTCTCTGCTGTACCTTCAACTTCTATTTCGTAATTCATCCCTGCTATCTCTTACTGCGAATTTCCTTCTTACAGTGTTCTTACGCCCATACATTATCATCACGGCTATAATTTAATTGTCTCAGAATTCAGAGGGAAATACACGCACGTACGTTTACGAGGTTGCCGAGAGATGTCGCATCGTCTCTTAAATAGGGACGTAAAGGGAGGATGGGGGTTGCAACGTCTCTGTGTGACCATCCAAGACGACGTCGTTGGCTGAAGCTAGTGATCACACTGCTCCTAACGAGCTGAGGGACGATGAAGTAAGGAAAACGTGCCGCGAGGTGTGAGAAGATGTTTAAAAAAAACAACAGAGGAACAGAATTCGCCAAGATGCGAGAAGAAACGAGACACGATCGTGAAAAGCTCAGACAGTAAATGTCAAATCAGAGGAACTTCGAAATAAATCGCGTGATTAGTTTCAACCCTTTAAAGCCCAGTGGTAATCACAATCTTTAATAACCAGTAAATCAGCCACATTTTGTACGAACTGGTTTCTCTGAAACGTCGATAAACCTCTACCAGGCTACATGGCGCCACATCCCAGAAGACAGGGAGTCTTCACACTCGACGCCGTGAAGAAATCAAATCTCAGTGTCACTTCTACCTCCTACTTTTTGGTTTTCCTTAACGCATTCCATTTTGTGACAAACAAAGTTTCTGTAAAACATATTTTCTTCACTGCATACAAAACCACACATGGCATCACAGATAAGCATCTATGAAATGAGGAGGTATAAGAAATGGAGGAATATGCTGAAAAGGTAGATAAGAAACACGTAGTACACGTCTCAAGAAACAGATTAATCCCCCACCCCATCCCCTATTAAAAACATCTCAGAAAGTCATTGCCAAAAGTACTTGCGTAAATCCTTGTGGAAGATGCAATTAGCGAGACCGCAAACTTGAAGAAGCAGCCAGCAGTGAGCTACGACTGCTGCTGGTACACACTCATAACGACCAGCGTCTTCAGGCTAATGACGTCACAGAACACGGCAATGGCGAGAGTCTAAACAATATGTGTTTCGATAAATTAATTTCTGCGTTACTCGTAACAGCAGAAGGAACATGTCTCAGTATGCTGTTCGCACTGTAAGTACAAAAGCCTTTGCAGGCACACAAAAACCACTCGAAACAAAATTGACAGTGGAACCACGGTTCCGGAGAATTAGAAGTAAATACGTCTATACAGAAAGAAATTTTATATATTGGCTTTATTCTAAATATTTCCTTTATACATGCTTTACAATTGAGTAAACTTTGATTAAGACATTGCTTATTCAACTTGAATTATTTACGCTTAAGATGGGTCTGTGGTAGATGAATGTAATGAAATGAAATGAAATGTAATGTAAGGTAAGGTAATGTAATGTAATGTAATGAAATGTTTTATAGGTAACAACAATGCCGAGTAAATAGATGACTTTTCCTAGGTAACAACAATGCCGAGTAAACACGAAGTTTCCTAGGTAACCAGGTTACACTTTTTCGTTTCCCTTTTTCGTTCCCCCTTTTTGCCGAATGACCCTTCAATATAGACGTATTTACGTCAAAAACGTAACAAACTGAAATATAAAAATTAAAAACATAATAACACAAACTTGAAAATTCTGTATATATATATATATTTTAAGACGGTTAATGAAAGTTTATTCCATATGTAGAAGACATAATCCGGCTTTGGTCTACTTAAAGCATTATATAAAACAACTTATCTATGTAGAGAAGATAAATTGCGTGAATATAACGGATAAGCCATAATGTCCTAAGTGGACACGATGATGATGATGATGATAACACGTCACACAGAATCAATCAGAAGCTTTGTATCTGAATGATGGGTAGAACTCGCCAATACCACGAAAAACCTGAGGAAATAAATAATAATAATAATAATAATAACAATAAAGAGTAGCAACAAAATTTCCAAAATAAGTAGCAACAGCAGAGAAAATGAAACATCCCTTCTGCCTTCCATTGGATTCATCAAAAAGGTAAGTACATCCTCAGAACAAGTGACATTAGGATGTGAATTGTAGATGAATCGGCGCCGCGTATGGGCAGCTCACAGCAGCCCCATGGGGACACGAACTGCAAATTCCGTCCGGCTCGCCTAACAGCGAGATCCTTGCAGGCAGATAGGAACGTAATAACATAGGTGGTTAATTAACGTACATTGTCAATCGAATGTACTCTGTTCTGTTGATCTATCTGTGCACACACGCGCGTGTGCCACGAATAAACTCACATGTAAATGACATTGCAAACCAAACATGTAAAGACTGTCCTTGTATTGTTCATCATAGCAGACATCAATTTTTACATTCATTCGTAAATCTGCGGAGTGCCTATCAATGTCTCTCCATCCGTCTGAAGGCATGTAACAAATACAGAAAGAATACGTAAGAGGATTTTCATGTAATCTAACACCGGGAAATTTATATAAAATTTGTAGAATATTTAAATTATATATGAAATAAGGTAACAAAAACTGGCTCTCCATATTGAGTCTTGAAGATGGAGACAGTTTACTGCTGCGAAATGTTGGCCAAATAGTCATTCTCTCAACCAAACAGTAAATAACTAGCTTCAACTTGTTAATTATCTAAACTCCATATTAGTCGGAGTTATACCATTTACAAGTTATAAAACTACCAGCGAATGATGCGTCTTCTACCGAAAAAATTGTATATAAAAACATGTTTAAAATAAACATAAAAAGACAACCTTTCTGTCTATTTCGCAGGTACTGTCCTGACCGATTATGCTGTTATCGTAAAAACTTAGGAGATTAAGTCAGTTTTTGTTCTGAACAATTACCCCTACTATTCTCTGGTACATGGCCCTTGCTAATTTACCTACAAGGTGCGTTACTGTCCAGACGCAAGGCTTCCCTTTTGCGACCTCACGCATTTTAACGTCTGCATGAATAACCAAAGTGTGTACTTAGTTCATAATGCCGGTCATGTCCTTGCAAAGTGAGTCTATTTTAATGACTCCTACTGCCTTCAGTCCCCGAACTGAAACATTCTGTTTTACACACAAGCGTCCAGATAAAGCCACTTTGTAACTTTTTGTTTTATAATAACTAATTTATAATATACAAAACAATAATTCTGCCTGGTGTTTTGTATGGGTGCGAAACATGGTTTTTGAGAATAGGGTGTTGAGGAGGATATTTGGGCCTGGGAGAGAAGACGATGGGGTCTGGAGAAAACTACATAATGACGAACTTAAAAAATTATATTCCTCCCCCAGTATTGTCAGGGTGATTAAGTCGAGAAGAATGAGATGGGCTGGGCATGTAGCGCGCATGGATGGGGCAAGAGGTGTGCACCGGATACTGGTTGGGAAACCTGAAGGGAAGAGACCGCTGGGGAGACCTAGATGTAGATGGGAGGATAATCTCAGGCGAGATCTATGGGAGATGGGAGTTGAAGGAGACTGGATTTTGTTGGCCCAGGACAGGGTCGGGTGGAGGGAGGGCTTTGGTTAATTCGGTGATGAACCTTCGGATTCCCTAAGCCATCTAATTAGTTATACTTCATAGCTGATTATTTACAAGGAAATACTAAATCGAAACACTGAAAAAGGGGGATAAGTTAGAAACCTGCCGTACCATCAACATGACTCATTTTTCTCTTCTACCCCTACAGAGGGTCAATAGTGTGGTAATTGAACCTTTCTGTTCCAGGACACATCTATTAGAAGATAATCCAAGCTAATGATGGAGTAATGTTTCAGCATGTTTCAATATATCGCTTTCATTAACAAAACACAGTCTCCCAGGATTTGAAGCCTCATTTTCTACGAGGCTTTTATTTATAGGTCGTGGTACAATTGAGAACAGTATCTTACAGTGTAATAAAGCTGACAGGGTCTTCGGCTGTGGCAGTGAATGGAAGAGTGATACACGTGTTCCTACTTTGTGCTCTGAAGGCAAAGATATTATGCGACATTTTATAATTCAATTAAGTTGCTTTATTACAGTGTATGCAACTAGCAAATAACATATGACAGGCAAAATCTAATAAATTCACGTATATAAATTGCAGAAAAACAAAACAAACCATAACCAAAAACAAATAAATTTATAAACTTACCACATAACGAAATCATGCAACAGTAACTGTAACAAGAAATAACCAGCCCTTTACAGAAACTACAGGTTCATTATCGTGTTCACAAAAGCCCTCTACCAGTCCCAAACCAGATTAATCTAATCCCCATTTTCCCACCATATTTCACTAAGATCCATTTTAATATTATCCTCCAATTTATGACTAAGTCTTCCGAGTAGTGTCTTGCCTTCAGGCTTCGGAATGAAAGTTTTGTACGACCTCGATACATTAATTTATTCGGCTTCGAAATTATTCTTTTGCCGAGTAGTTGTCATCCATACGTCAGACACATGTGACAACGTTGTGACTGCTATTGTTTTATTATATCGAGAACCGTATCTTTTCTTCCACATCTTAAAGTGGTGTCTTATTGCGTCCACAAACGTCTGATTCATAATGCTGAAGGACATAGGAAATGTTCTGCATTAATCATACAGACCTGAATGTTAATTTGTATCTGTGGAAGGTAAATTACCTTCATATTTATCGCCATATGGCACTTATAGTAGATCAGACAGAAACACGCCCTTACAATGGCGTGATCTGACGGAAAGATGTTCCCACAAGTTTCGTATCTAGGAGGTCCAGACCCAAATTACCTCCGATGATCTTTGCCCCCTTATATTTCACACTCCCTAGACAACTCCCATGATATATATGTAGAGGGCAGCTTCTCGTCTGATCGCACCCAAAGAAATATCTGGCCAACATAAAACAGTCTGTGTTTTAGTACCACGTCACGAAGACTCACGGGTGAGTTAAGGCATAACTTTATACACTCTGGATGTCTTCATAATCATGGCGATGAATAAGCGACGAGATGGAACAAGATGTAGGACAAGGAAGAAACTTTGCCGGACAAATGGCTGAAGCCGGGGGGGGGGGGGGGGGGGA
>NW_019061099.1:517663-537207 GCF_000696155.1 Zootermopsis nevadensis
AGAGAGTAAGGCGCAGCATCCCAGACAGAAGACAGTAATCTTCGTATCTGCCGCCGTGTGAACGTGAAATCTTACCCTCAATCTGTGTAATTCCTTCGTGAGACGAAGGACCGCTTCTCAACAAGGACCCGTTTCACGAGACAGTCAATTAGTGTTAACACAGTGGTATTTATCAGTCTGCATCTAAAATAACAAAGCGTGTGTTCAGGAAACCGTTCTTAACCCCGTCTTTCTGGAGCTTCTGATTAATTTACCGTTGCCGAACTAGATCTGAGGGTCAGAGTGTAGCAGTGAGGCGGATGCTTACGCCGTCATACTAATTGCCATGCCTTTCCTTTCTCCCGCTTTTCCTCACGAACCGACACAGACAGACAGACAGACAGGACGAACCCTCTTCCTGCACCAGCTGTCCGCCACATATAAAACAAGGCTAAAGCTCTGACGTCATTAGGATTGAATCAATCTCTCTTCCAACCCTCTTTCTTCATTCTTGTACCATCCCCTTTAGTACATAACCATATTAAAAAGTAACTTGGATTATGCCATATGACGTATCATAAATTTTGTCTGTGTGCATGTATGTATCCATTGCAGTGAGCCCCAAATACAGAGTGACACATCGGACACTTTCGTGCCCTTAGGTGAAGGGTACTATAGTACGATTTAAAAACAGATATGAAACAGTTAAGATGGAAAAGCCGTCAGTTTTTTGAATCGCTAAATGCCTCACTTCTGAGATGATGGGCGAAAGTGGGCTTTAAGAAAGTGCGAGTGCGTTTGGGAAACTGTGAAAGGAAAATAATATAAAAAAATATGGTAACAAGCGAAAACAGAGTCTGAGTGGTTAGCATTCCGAATGCCCTGGGCTCAACTCTCAAACCACTGACTGATTATTCCAAGGTATTTTCATACTTTTCCTCAGTCCCTCCAAAAAAATTCAGAAAGTCTCAAATCAGGCCACTGCTCCTCTCTTCAATCCATTACTTATTCAACGCTCTCTCATTCTATCTTAAAAACGTAACAGATTTGTCAGTGAGTAAGAGCACAAGAACAGCCGTGGAGGAATCACGCTGAGAACTGCTGCCAGATGACGGGGGTTTGTCATACTCAGGAAAGGGGTTGAACAAGAGTGAGTCTTAGGGGGTTGGGGGTGTGTTGGAAAGGGTTTTCGTTTGCAGTGAATCCACCTATATGTCTGCCTGTCTTTCTTTCTCTCTTCTCGGAGACTGAGAAAGGAGACATTATCTCTTCGAACTTCATGTAATCTAAATATTATTAACATTTAAGTTAATATTTCAGGTTCTCACGGCTACGAGTATTAAGATGACTGTGTTCTGTGATGTTGCGCCGTGTAGTCTGGCGGTGGGAGCTTACCGACGTTTCAGAGGTGCTTATCACAAGCATGTCACGAACGATAGTACATTTTAACAAGACTACACGAAACAATATCCCAGACAAGAGCAAAAGTTCGTAATATAAGAAATAATACATATAATTTTAGTATAGTGTAATCAGGCCTCTACGTATTACAAACATACAAATACTAAGAAACCAAATGAGATCAGATAGATAAATAAATCTTTAAGCTAAGAGCTCTCCTTAAAACTTAGACAGTTGTTGACCAGGTCAAGGAACTCCTTGTAGTTAGAAAAAGCAAGGTTCATTCATTACCGTGTTTAAAAAAGCCTGTACTGGACTTTCTGAACCAATTCAGTCCAACTGCGCTCCTTAAAAACCGTATTTCTTGAAGACTTGTTTTGATACACCCTGTTATCTGCGTCCAAGGCTCCCTATGACCTCATCCATTGAGGAAATACAAAAAAAAAACCCGTTAAAATTATTGAACAAATTCAGGTCAGTGGTATGAGAATATTTAGAATCGAAATAGCTTGTGTACTGATACTACACTAACAAAGTAATGTTTTGTTTGCACTGAATTATAAATCACTGCATTGATGGCAAACAGCTTATCGTTTTAAAAATATTAATCGAAAACAAGAAGCCAACAATTAAAAGCTATGGTGATGTAAACTATTCAATTAAACAACTTACTAAGCAATGTTATCACAGAAACCCAAACGATGAGCATTTGATTTGTAACGATACATGAATTGCTGTAATACGCCAATTTAAATACGGTAATTGATAACAACGTTTAAATAAGAATTGGAGATTTGAAAATTTGATTGCAGAGAAGGCACATTAATTTCAAAATGCATTATCAGTAACATCATAGGGTGTTTCACAATAACAAGCGCTCAGTTGGCGCGTGATGCACGATGAGAAATTTAACTCATGGTATTTTTTTAAAAAAAATAATTGTTAAACGATTATTACGCAATTGAAACAGCATATTAAATGCTCGAAGTTCGAAATTGTGGGTTAGCATTCGAGCATGACTGGACCTATATAAACCTTCCATGTAAACAAGTAAGAACGCATAGCATCCTGACATCTCCTTCTAGATCTTCCAAGTGGATATTTTCCAAGAGGTTTCTCTACAAACATTATATGCTCATTCCCTGTGTCTCTCATCCTAGACATGTACTGAACACAACATCTGAGATTTCAATATTCTGACAGCACTCTGTCGCCTAAATACGCCTAATTTTTCTCGTTATGTAATAACTAAATTCGCTCACTTAATTCGTGGTGGTTTATCCCAGCGTTTTAAGTTTGACTCTTATTTATTCCTGTCCGTCACTTTCAAATTCTCTCGAACGATATGTTTCAGCCCAATCCGTGTAGTTCAAGAGAATGGACTGCAAATTGATTACGCGAAAGTGGCAGACAGGAATATACATGAATTGGTCAGTTACGTCTTAAGTATTATGGTTGTCCAGGTCGAGATGCTTTGCAGTATCGTCATGAACAGCAAATCGGCGCGGGACATACTGGCTTTATATGATGCCGTGAAGACGGAGGCAGTGTGTTCCTACGAAAGGTTGAAATGCAGCCCAACAAGCCACAAAAACACCACCAAGAACCATTTTCCTTCCCTTTATGGACCTCGCATTTATTGATTTTAAATATCAAGCTAACTTCAGTAGAAAAGGCAACTTCTAAATCATTTTAAATTCTTAATATCTTCATCTCTTTTTGTTTATGCAGAATAATCAAAACACATTTCATCAAATAGGAAAGCAGAGTGCTGTAAGGGGTCTTTAGCACTCATCCACACAAAGTATGATTTTTGAGAAGAAACCAGGTTGCAGGAATGTTTTGAATTTCCTGCGGTTAAACATCCGTAATTTAATAAAATATGCAGTGTAAATAACAGGTTTCAGAACACGTTTTTGTGTTCTGAACTGCCTTTGGCCATGTACTTGTTATTTAATGAAAACTTTCCGGGGAAAATAACATTCTTCGTAGCATAAATAAAACGTAAGAAAAAACACATGTCTTGTTGATTTACAAATTTAAGGGCAAAGAATACAGCGACGCAGAAACAGTAAACGAATCTTTTCAGTATGTGGGCCGATATTCATGAATTTTGAACAGCCTTGTCCATAGGCAACTTAGAAAGCAATCATGAACAAGAATTGCATCCCCTCACGTCTCTGACAAAGGTGTGTATTCCACGGACCGACAAATTTGTCTCCTGAAACCTGACAGAAAGGCCTCTGTTTCAACAGGAACCAAAAGGCTTCAGAAAAAAAAAATAAACCACATAGAAATTTGGAGAGCCCTGACATTGTGTTAAAACTTCAGTCAAAACCCAAATATTAATATTAAATTAAAAACTGAAACGTGGCGAATTTGTGTTATTTTATTATCCTATCTCAATCCAGCAGTTCTGACTGTAGATGTAAAGTTGTCCCACTTGCTTAATTAAATACAATGCCACACAGACGTAAGAATGTACGTATATCGCAAACGTATTCCACCGCCTTTAAGAACTAAAATCTTATCTCAAACAAAACACAATGCATTTACATTATAAAAATCAGATCGGTAACGTTCTTCAAGGAATTAATCGATGTTCACTCTGAAAATAATACGAAATTCATAAATACACTCACTCTACGATCCAAATCCAGATTTCAAAGCCGGTGGTACATACAAGTCACAAATTACTTAAACACCTAGGTGGTACTTGTTTACTTACAGTATAAGCATTATCAACAGTCAAAGTAGTTGCCGAACCAGCAGAGGCAATCGGTATTTCAACACTTACCTGCAAATAAGAAAACACGATTAAAACAGGAGTGTCATTTCATTAACATAATGACAGAGTTTACGAAATTTTGTTGCGGTAAAATATATATAAAAAAAGTAATACATATCTATTTAATTATTAAGGCCCGAAATCTTACAACAGGTATTTTCGAAGAATGTCATAAAAATTATCGCCGAGGCTCGAATCCACTTTAAGGCTTGACCTTAGATCCTGTGACCTCCAGTGAAAACAATTTAGTTTCTTCCGTCGTCATATCGTGCTTAGTAAAATAATGCTCTTTACTTTGAGGTATACTGTTTAATGTCGTCACCTTACACTGGAGTGTGTTATTATTATTTTTTATTTAGTGTTCTGTCTGACGACAGGTCCATATGAACAGGATCCTTCCATCCTTTTCTCGGACTGGGACCTGTTCATATACGTTCTTGGCAGATGATCCAGAAGTGGTTTGCCATTGCCTTCTTCTGTGTGTGAATGGAGTAATTGTTGGGATGCCACGGAGGAAAACTCCGTGTTGCCTAGACCACGGCCTTGCCCAACACAAGTTATAAATTCGGGCACCGCCGGGAATCGAACCCGAGACCCAAGGATTACAAGACCAGCGTAAGTGTTATATTACTTGAAAATTAGTTGTATCCGTATAAATAAATTCGCGTCTAGAACCTGTGTTGCGTTTCCAGTTTTCCTTAATTTTCTATTTGTTTAATTCACTTTTCTTTCCGGCGGTAGATTTCCCGAATGCTGAATCCGACCACTTACCCCCTTCTAATGCCGAGATTAATAATCCTTTTTTATGGTGGTTATGGTACTTCTAATCATACAGCCGCACAGATCTGCCTTTAAGCTAAACGTGCCTTTGAGGGTTTATTTAAATGTTTTTAGGCTGTTATATACAGACGCCTTGATTCCAGTTTGTCGGACGGGATATATCAAGAATTATGTATGCATGGTCGGCTTCTCGTGAGTAATAAAAGAGTAGATTCTAGGCACGGATACTTTAATTTCCTAGAAATAGTGCAATAAAGTGAGAAAATAATTCCTGAGGCCTCAACATAATGCTCATCTTATATACGTTTTTACAGGATCTTTAAAAGAGAGAACTTGCTAGGAAAATCCTGGCTAATCCCTGCTTTTTCCTCGCTTACTCATTTCACAGCCATAAACATTACACTGTAAAATTACACACGACAATGGGGAGGGGGGGGGAAACGTGTCATTATCCTAGCTGTATATATCACTTGCAAACTGCAATTATTCAAATGAGGATAATTTTAATGTTATGCATAAGAGACAATTAAGTTCGGTCCATCGTCTCTGCGATAAACATTGCACAGTGCCTTTAGCTGGTATACGCGGAAAAGAAACAGGGTAATTGTGAACGCAAGAAACCAGCTTCTCTGGTGAAGGTAACGGTTTCTCAGCTCGTAAAAATATAAGAACAACGTGACTTTAATGGATGAAAATGGTTTCATAAATAAAGTAAATAAATTTTACCAATTTCAGTCCGAAAACCTAAAGCAATTGTAAGTCCATCACAGCTGGGAAAATAAATACAGTGGGAAAATGATCAAAATCTGAGCATGAGTTTGTAACTTAGCAAAAAGTCAGGAAATTTCTTGGCCAGCTGAGATACTGCTAACTTCAACTATGTAACTTCGGCTTTTGAAGATAAGCCGTGTCACTTGTTAAAACACAGAATTGTAATCTTCAGGGCCAATTTCATTGTTTACGGTATGAGATGATAAAGTTGCGTCATATTGTGATAAATATATATTTGTTTAAATCTTGTCAGTCTAATCACAATAAAATTCCTATTAAATATTAAAATATTACCATAATTAACATTTAAATATTTAAAATATATTAAAATAATGTTCTCTATCGAAATGTTCGATTTACATTAGAACATCACTTTTCACACGACATGTTTCAGTTCCAAATGAACTATCTTCAGGTGTATAAATTATATAAACTTAAATATAATTTCTTAAATGCAACTTTTAGTCAGATGTTTATCAGATTTCAAATGATGTTTTCTTCCAGATTTTATTGTATTTTTAATATCGTATTCGAAGTTGTTCTGTATGTACGTCGTGCTTAACATGATTTTGTGTGGGTGAACGTTTTTGTTGTTGTTTTTGTATCATTCAGAAATGAAGTTGTGGAGGAGTTACGTCCGTCTGGAAGTATTGCCGTGTTTGTTTACGGTAGCAAAATATCGCAATATATTACCGTCTGTCTTGATATCATAAGCTAATTAAAATTAAATTACATTTTTTCTTGAAAGCATAACGGGAAAAATTACATAAATCATTAACAGTGAGCAGATAATGAAACAATGATTTTGCATCGCCCGTAACATTTTTTTGGCACTTGGAAGAACGTTATCTGTTGTACTGCTCTATACTACATCGTTTAAAATTCCCATTAAGCTCAAACAGTGCAATCTGAACTATATCGCGCGTTGTTGAGACATTAGTTTCAACAACCTCTGCACACTATTATTACATAATAAAGTTCTTCCCGTCGTAAAAAAAAAATGTCTCCGAATTTCACATTTAACGCAACCATTTCACAGGCTCAATATTTGTAGTATAAAAATAATTTTCCATTTCCACTAAGTTGTGCATGTGAAGTAGGGCAGTGAACCATATTGTTATCGGATATATAATCTTTCATGGCATTCGAGAGACATTACCCGAAGCATAATATTGCGTGTTCATATTGCTTTCGGAACAGACCATTCTGGATTAGGGTTTTAGTAGGCACCCAGGGACCAATTCCAACATAGTATATGAAGCTGAACCAAGAGTGCTAGTCAATTTACACTGCGTAATCATCCGGCAGCTCGTTTTGTGGTTGGCTTCAAGATCACCTACTAAGCAAACGAGATTATACGTAGATGAAGTGTGTTGGTGCTAAATTCGTGGTGACTATATTTTATCTGACTACTCGTTTCCACTGCGTATACCTACGTCATAAACAAACGTTAGTTGGTTAGTTGGTGATCACTTGCTGTTATGGGATTTTGGTCCTTATGGAATAATACTTATGAATGTGTGTTGTTAGAACTGTTGCCATGGTAATGCTGTTTGGGCATTATGGGATAATATTTATGAGCGTTGCTAGTTTAGATTTTCAGGTCATTCTTGTCGGGAAATTTGCTAGTATCTTTATGATAAGAAGAGAGTTTTTTTTAAAAAAATCGTTATGTAAATCACCAGCCAGATTTAAATCTAAATTCTTCTGAAATAAAACTTTTCCCTTCACAAATTACATATGAAATTAGATAATTAATACTAAGAACCCTGAAACCTTTAGTCTAAAACACAAAAGAGAAAAATGTCGATCAGATTCATCTGTCTGAGGATGAGTTCAAATGGCGGGCTGTTGTGAACACGTAAATGAACATTCAGATCCATCTTAATGTTATCCTCATATATAAGTTAATCCCAGACGTTCCACGCTTAAATTCTGAGGTCCGAATTTTCCTTATATGACCAATCACAACTACGCTTACTTCAGTGTTGACGTCAAATGTTGAAATCTGGCTAAATATCTCCTTTATACTTACAAATTGCTCAAATAGCAAATCGCTTCTTATATTTGTTAAACAACGCTACCTTTAATGTGGCATTCGGTGTGAGTACACCAATATTTCAACATCCTACCAAATTTCATTAGTCTTTTTCCCATAATGCTTTGTCCTCGGTGCATGTATATGAAACAGGAAACACATCACAAGAACGTGACGTAAATAATGTATATATTTTTTTAAAGCAGAGATTCAAAGGATGTAATAAATTTATTTTCTATTCAAAATTTTAAGTCATGAATATAACAAACATTTTCAACGGAGTGACGAATTGAACAGTGCAGGCTACTTAAGCTGGCCAAAATTTAAAAAAAAAATACATCCCTGTTTAAGATTTACAATTCTAAACACATACTGCAACATTTGACACTGAACAAGATATCAATAAATATTTTAATTAATTTTATGTACTTATGGGACGCATTGTCGTATTTCAAGTGACTATAAAATGATTCCTCATTGCGGAGATCTGGGTTTAATCACAGGTGACGTCAAACTGAGACAAGCTTATTGCAGATCTGGACTTAAAAAATTTGCATCATCTCACAGTTTAAAAACAGTAATCACCATTTCTTAAAGGAAAGATAATATGACTCATAAATTGAGAACATAAAATAACTTTCTGTGTAGCTGATTTAGAATCAAAATAGCACTTTTATGACTGCGTTTTGTTATATTTGGCAACCATAATACGACATTATGGTGTTTTCTTAGCGGATTACAAGTATATTTTCTTCAAGTTAGCAACTTTCTTAGAGTTTCTCTCACATTTGCAACTATAATCCTAGCCCATGTTGTTTTCGTAGTAATTCCAAGTTTACTCTCATTTAAATAACATCCACCTTTCACACTACATAACATAATACGTAAAATACACATAAAAATAAGGAAATAACAAATAACTACATATATATCAAATTTTTTATTGTCAATTTCACGACAAGAGCACACCATTTAGTAAAAAAAAAAGTTTATTTTATCCATGCTATCGACAAAAGTGATCATTTCCCTTCAACAGACAGACAACTTGCACCCTTAAGTTCGGACAGAAAACCAGGCTGTAATTTTTTTTTAATTGTGCAGAAAAAGACAAGAGCATTAGCTATTAATCAAATGTAAAATTTTATTCATGAGGGACTTGGCATGTCTTATGGGAGCGTAAGTTGACACCTAATGAAGGATTAATTTCCTTCATTTTATGATGTTCTTTCAGACTGAACTGAACCAAGAAGGTTCGTGTTCATGCCATAATTGATTCATTGTTTCTACGATCAAAAGTCTGCATTGGGAATGTCAGGTGGTATGCGCAGTGAGCCCGAGGCAAAGTTATGATTACCAAGACTGCCAACAGAGTGCAGATGCAGAGGGAAAAGGACGCCGTCATGAGAAAATTATGGTTTCGTTTGATTGGAACCAGGGGATCGGATCCTAGAAACAAAAGGGTGTTATAATGACTTACATAATGAGTTCTGAGTTGTACATACGTTGTACACTAAACTGCGAGTCATATGTTAACGCTTTCCTGTACAGACAAAGAAAAATAATTGGGTAAGTTGCAGATGGCAAATTCAAAAATTTCAGCTGAAATATGATTTCTGCCTTACAGCCTATATCACATTCCATGACATGATTAAAAGTTCAGAAGCGGATTTTGGCGTCAAAGATGTAGAACCTCCGAGGTGTACTGCCACAATGTGAGTTGCGTAATGCTCCTTGAAAAGTTATGATAAAATAAACTGTAGATTACGTTCCAGAATAACCTTCAAATTATAACCAAATCTCCAAGCAGCCGAATTTTATGTTTGTGGTATCGAATTTCAAAACAAGCGAAGACCTAAAAGAAAAATCAGTAAGGTTCATGCCAATACGAATTTGATAGTTCTGAGTCATGTTATACCTTAAAAAGTGTCATGTTTCAGAAGCGCATTGTGTAGGCTAGCAAAGCTCTGTGGGGAGAGTCCAGAAATGAGATGCAGCGGAAGGGTAAAAGAATACCTACCAACCACTGGGAACGCAGAACTGGTAAATTATGGGGGTGTTGTGGACAAGTGAAACAAATCACTTCTTAACGAGGACCCTAAGGAGGAAAAAGGAAATAAATTTTGGATGTGGAAGAAACGAAGAAAGAGAATATAAATATAAGAGAAATATGTAAAAAAAAATGTAATGTCGAATATCTGCAAAGCGTGAAAGGTAGATCCTGTTGATGATAATACAGAACACAGTCTCACTGGAAACTCCATGGCGGAACGAACTGAGTTTCTCTCAAAACTTCTGTTTTCGTGTTAGGAGCTACACTACTGCACTGACATTTTAATTTTGAAATAAAAAAATGGTGCGAAATTAGAAACCACAGGAATGAAAATGCATTAGACTGTGGAAACAGAGGTCAAGACTACAGTTTGAGAACGCACATCGGAAATTCCCACTTTAAGTCACTTCACTGACTGGAAACACAATAACAGTTTCGGGATCTAAGAGGCTGAGCCCTATCACAATTAGGTTTCGATGCCTGATACACAGTTCCTGTTAGAAATGCTAACTATTCCTTTAACTTTATCGCTGTTAGCTGGAAGGCAGCTTCCCACATTTCGTGTTTATTTTTTGAAAATTATTCCCAGAGTTTGTACCATGTTCTCAGCTTACTTGACCTGAAGTAACGGGTACGGAAAATATTAACCGTTTTAAATCCATTTAATGGAAGGGCGAGTTCCACCAGAAGAATATGTCAAAATCTACTTCAGAGGTAAGACTTAATGTACCTGTGCTTGTTAATATTCTGGGACCGCCTCATGAGTTATATGAGGAGAGCTTAAAAGACGAGACAGAAAGTAGCAAAATAGCCTTCGGAAATGTTATTTTAAATTAAGAGTAGCCTATATCATAATTCTCAAGATGTTTTGTTCCAAAACATGAATAATCTGGGCCTAAGACGCAAGAAGTATCAGAAAGATAGGGAGAACTGCATAATGAAGGGGTTAAAGATTTATACGAACTTCACGAAACATTATTAATAAGAAGGAAAGCAGGCGGTGGCAGACTTTTGATCGGAAAACCTAAATAAGTTGCAGATGGGAAGATAACATCACGATGAATCTTAAAGACGGGAATATGTGGACTTGTTCCTCTGAAACAACGTTCTGTATCGAATCAATACTGACAAAACATATGCTTGAATCTTAGCATAAAGAATATAAGATCTAAGTAAAATTCAGAATTAAAAGGAAAGTTTTTTTTTTTACTTAAAACTGAATCAATTCCAGCACAATTTAAAACAGAACTTTAAATTTTTTAAAGTCGGCTGAGGCTTTGACGTAAAAGAGTACTCTACTTCCCCACCACACCCTTAAAATAAAACAGGTGAATCTATATAAGTCTTACGACGATTTTAAAGATTGCTACCGACCTTTCTTTCCTTGGTGGCGTGACTCCGACAATACGCGTTCTACTTACACGTCTTAAAAAGAAATGAATATAACAGAACAAAAGACGCCTCTGAGAGTCCTAAATCCGGGCATTAAAATGAAGAGGGTATGCTAACCTTTCATGTTGTACCTTACTACCAGTATTCAAATCAAACCAAAGGAAAGTTTTGACATGCGAGATTAAATAAATATACACCAAATCGTTCGAAGGTCAAACTACAATATTACAGGCTACTGGAAAAAAGTTTTGTTGCTTTTCTTAAACACGAATTTGGTCTCTTTGAAGACGGCCCCTTTCTCATTCACACATGCAGAGGGAATGAATACTTCATTAATATTGTTCCACACCGGTCGTCATCTTATTTAACTACGCTGTTTCAACTACACATATTACAGTCGTCGGAAAAAGTTTAAGACACTAAGAATCAGTTTTCAGCAGAAAGAACAACCTCTGACGTCGATGTGATATTGTACTTAACACAATGTTCCACTGTAATTGATCGGATTTACACTTCATCCTATTACTAAGCAGAATTTCTCAATGAATACCTCATTTTGTCAGATGTCAGGTTCACACGGCGTCGAGTATGTAATGACTGTCTTCCGGGATATTGCGCTGTATAGTCTCGTCGAAGTTTATCGACGTTTCAGAGGTAAATACTGCCTCCATCACGAGGGCATCGTTCTGATAATTGAAGAAGTAAGCGCCTCTGAAACGTCGGCAAACATGTACGAGGCGACACGACTCATTAACTCAGAAGTCTGTCATCTTCGCATTTCATTTTGACCAATGTCTATTTTAACCTCATTTCCGTAATAACACATGTATTACGTCCAATGAGATGGGAAGACTCATGAATTGTGGCAAGATGAGCTCTTGCACGACATCACGTTTGTCCCTTGTTACAATTTTCAGGCCTAATTATAATAGTGAAAGCTTTGTAATTCCGAGAATCCAAACCTGACTCCAAAGGAGGTGAGCTGTTTCCATTACAGCTGACTGTTCTCAAGTTATATACTTAAATTGCTCGTAAAATAATGCCACTTAACATTACAACTGAAAAAAAAAATGTTTAACTTCATCAAAGTTATAACTAAATATCTCGAAACACGTTCGGATTTAAAAAAAAACACAATGACAATTATATTTCAGAACTAATTAAATTCATACAGCAAACTCCTTTGTGAGAATCTAAAAGTCACTCAGCTGGTCCCCTATGTTACAGAAAACTGCGTTTCTGTTTTAACAAGAGCCAGCCAATTCTCTTAATTTGAACCAGATCAATCCAATCCATGACTTGAAATCCAACGATCATAACTTATTTCCCTCACAGATGCGCACTTGTGCAATGTGATTGCTTTGTCGTAGGCATTTCGACTAGCATTTGCGTAACGTTTTCAGCCCCTATCTCACCCATGCGCTGTTTACTCCGCGCCTATTTCATGCCTCTAATTATGCAATTTTCTCCAGCCTCCTGCTACATATTTCAAATGGGCCTATAGGCCATTTGCTCCCCTATCTTTCAGTCTCCTGCCTTGCCACTTTGTTTCGAACACAAGAATCTAGTTACTGTCTTCTCACCGACCAATGAAATTTATATGAGGAAGAAAACTGTCTTCCGTCTCAACCTAACACCACTTTTCTAACAAACCCACTGATTATTCATGAACGACCCTCTCGAGTAGTCAACTGTTTCCTGCAAAGAAACACACTTTTATGTGTGGAGCGTACGGTTTATTCTAAACAATTTACCGTTAACTTGACAAAAAAACTGATGTAAAAGTAAAATGTAAAACAAAAAGTATTTAATTATTTGTTTAGGTCCTTCAAGAGCGATGAAAAACGTGTAGCGAACACTTCGGCATTACCAAGTCGTTACTAAGTCAGAACACCGTGTTCATGAAATCAGTTTGACCTCGGAACTAAACGGCTATTGGTATCACAAACGTAATTAACAGACTCATCCATTTAAATAAGAAGCTGTTTATGTGTCTCTTGAGAAGAGGACGTTGTTTTTTAAATAATATTTACGTATATCTCTGCCTTTTAAAACTTTAATGGAACAAAATTAGCACTTGTATTATGTAACCAACAAGTACATAAAAACGTAAACAGTATTCATGACATTTGATATAGGACACGGTGCATTATAAGTGACTCAATATTCAGCTCAGAAAATGGATAATCTCAAATGTCGCACGATTAATTTGTCAGATACAAGCTCAAAGTTTTGCAGTGTCACCGTTTTCGAAACTTTTTCTCACACAAAATTTGTACGAATAACCTATTATGATGTGTCTCCGTACGATATTTAACAAACTTGCAGTGTTTCACTAGTTATCGCTGTCAAATTGAAAGTTAAATACAAGTTACGTTACGTGCTGCAGTCATTTAAGGACCCTATTTCAGTAGCTCTGACCATACAGCGTCGAATGACAGGATGACAGTGAATAATGAATTGGAAAGGATGTGTAAGGAATCTGTCGTGGCCTAATTTAAGGTACAATCCCTGAATTTGCAGTGAGAGACTGAGGAACACAACGACCCCCCCCCCAACCCTCATGAGTGAGGCTAGCTGGTCTTCGGTCCGAGATTTGAACCCCGGACCTCTCGAATACGAAGTAGGAGTGCTAACCACTAAAATAAGACGTCAGGTTTAACAGTCAGCAACAAATGTCTGAATAAAAGTTGCATATATTTCGCACGTCTATTAACAAATTTTTCATGACCCTTCATTAATCAGGGATATGTCGTTTCCACCTTAAAACTTCATGCGTCCACAATGTGTGTATCATCAGTGGAGACAAATTAACAGGTACGAATGTGGGCTGTAGTGACATGACACTCAAATCGCATTCCACGATAATGTTAATTGATTTAAAAGTTATTAGGAGTCGCAGATCAAGAATTATGACGAACGCGGGGGGGGGGGCACGTAGCCTGATGGGGGAGATGAAAAATGTATACAGAATTTTAGTCGGAAATCTGAAACGAAGAAACCACCATTAAAATTTAAAGACTGGGATTATAATATTAAAATTGATATCGCGGAAATTCGGTTGGTGGGTGTGGAGTGGATTCATCTGGCCACGGATACGAACCGATGACGGGGTCTTGTGAACAAGGTAATGAACAATCGGGGTTTCATACAAGGTGGGGAATTTCTTGACTATCAGAGCGTAGTACAAGCTTCTCAAAAAGGACTCACATGAGTAAGTTATTAGACAGACGAACGAATTCATGAACATGAAGATATGATAACACTGTCTTCTTGCATGAAACAAGGAATGTAGATCAGTAAAACGTATCTCCTAGCTACAAACAAACTTCAACTTCAAAGCAATCCCACCACATAACAAATTTGTATCTATCACATAAACATCTTTGTGTATTTCCATACATTTCTTTACAGGTCAACGACCATTAGACAGAATAATGCCCAGTACCTGACCTCACGTGTAATTAATATCGAATTTCTTATTAATACACCACGTGACACACTGCATGCTGTCAGAAAACAATCGCATGAAAATATGACTTCTACAATTAACTCTTAATCTTACATGTGGAAATAAAGCAACACGCGAAATGGCGTACATGAAATACCTTTCACGCAGTGGCGTTTACGAATACTAACACGAGAACTGAAAAAATTAAACTGATGCATATTATTTAACATTTTTTCCTCTGCATGTTTGAAAAGCCTACAATGTTTCGGAAGCTGACACTACTTCCATCATCAGGTGAAACTACATAATGCAACCAGTAATATAAAGCTAATCTCAATCCTGGGCTTCCCAAGCTTTTTCCAACTGACCTAACTGATTATGATGTATAATTTCGCCTGATGATGGAAGCAGAGTCAGCTTCCGAAACATTTAAATTCGCAGACGAAAGAAACTGTAAAATACAATTCATCGATTTGTTGACAGAACTTCCTCAAAAACCTTTAGACAGAAGAAATTCTTGAAAAACAGATAAATATCTTAAGCACCTGGTTCCACGTTAATTGAAATTCTTTTTATGAAATGTTAAAGAGAACAATTTTTCAAAATATGCACGTGTTAAAAAATTAATTATCACAATAATAAGCAGTTTAAGACAAGGACGCCTCAAAATAAATTACATACAATCCTTCGGAATTGAAAAATTGCTTGATATATGTCGCTACGCCACTGAACAAGTGTACTAAAATAGGCCATTTGTAATTCTCTTTATAACGGAGTAATCTGTGTACACCAGGTGGACAACTTTCCAGATTCACTTCAAAGACCGTAGAATTGTTTCATTTTCGTTCTTTTTGTTCACCGCCAGTTTTATTTATATTTCTGTGATTTGTTTTATATTTAACTTCCTTTTCCAACTATCTGTATTTCAAAAATGACAAAAATAAATGTTTATTAACCCTTTAAAACCGGTGGTACATTCCACCTGCTTTAATAGTTAATAAATCAACATTTTTTTTCCAGCGTGCGTTTATTGGATTTGTACGATTCTCAGAACAAACAGTGATAATTTCCCTATGCGCGATTAAGCGAATACCATCGTAATGGTTAAGTGCGGTGTTTTCTTTGAAGGACGAACAGAGTAAATATTATTTAGATGAACATCGTCTTCCAAAAACATTAACACAAATAATGTAACGTTATAAGATTCATATTACCCACAGTTAATCAAATAGTTTATACTGTATAAGACTTGAGGTTCTCACAGCGGTGAATATGAAGATTTCCGTCTTCTGAGTTGTTGCGCTGTGTAGCCTGGTCGATGTTTACCAACGTTTCAGAGGTCCAACGTTTCGGAGGTCATACTGCCTCTGTCATCAGGGCGATGAGTATGAAGATCCTGTCTTCTGGGTTGTTGCGCTGATCGCCCTGATGACGGAGGCAGTATGACCTCTGAAACGGTGGTAAACATCCACCAGGCTACACAGCGCAACAACCCAGACGACAGAAATCTTCATCGTCCTGATGATGGAGGCAGTATGACCTCTGAAACGGTGGTAAACATCCACCAGGCTACACAGCGCAACAACCCAGACGACAGAAATCTTCATCGTCCTGATGATGGAGGCAGTATGACCTCTGAAACGGTGGTAAACATCCACCAGGCTACACAGCGCAACAACCCAGACGACAGAAATCTTCATCGTCCTGATGATGGAGGCAGTATGACCTCTGAAACGGTGGTAAACATCCACCAGGCTACACAGCGCAACAACCCAGACGACAGAAATCTTCATCGTCCTGATGATGGAGGCAGTATGACCTCTGAAACGGTGGTAAACATCCACCAGGCTACACAGCGCAACAACTCAGAAGACGGAAATCTTCAGTTTAGACTGTACTTTCCTTTAATAATAACAGAAAGTCATTTCCATAAATTCTAGCTGAGTCTGTTACACGTAATTCCGATAATGCTACCATACAATCAGTCTAATATTTTATAATAAAATTTACGCTCCTTCAAAATTTGAATCATGGACTTTTTGGCCGTTCATAATGGGAACTGATTTTCATTGAAATTTCACAAAAACTGTTTCCCAAGTCGCATGTCAAAATTGAAACACCTAGGTGCCTCTTTTCTTTTCATATAACATTCTATATTTAACGGAAATCAATCAATACAAACAGACGTTGCAGTAATTATTTAGGTTGCACGTTCTATGTCCACTTACAACTACGTGTTTGCAGTCAAACATATAAGAGGCATTGATTCCAGTGGCGCACACAATAACTTAGCGATGTTAAAACTAATGAAGAAATAGCCTTAAACAGGTTTTTACTTTGGAAGGATGTCACGATGTAAGTGAATCGTTGTTCTCAAATATCTCTTCTTGTTATATCCGAGATGAAATTCAAGTAGCTCCCTTGAGTACACTTAATGCCGTACTGGGGGCTGAAATTTAACACTGTGAGGACAAGCTCAAAGGCGTCATGGAGTACTTTACAACTCTGAAAGATTTGATACCGAGCTGGATTACTCATTGTCTGTAAAGTATTGCTAGTAACATAATCAGGACTTACTTGGCAGGTTGAATGAGAGAATTGTCCCAAAGCGTCTGATTGAAGCTTGTTCATCTGCTGGCCTAGAAGTGTTTGACATGTCTACAACCCCAAATTAAAGCGTAGTCACAACTGTATGTGCCTACCTGCTTTTACTTTCAATAACTTGGCATTTTATCCACAGCGTGTTTAGCTAAACGTAAGTCATTACAGAGTAGTCCAAAACGTACCCACCAAGTTTAATACTTTATTTCACTTGAAGAGGAATCAAAATCACATTTAAATATCATTCAAATCAGCATCTAAAGCCATTAAAAGTTCAAGAAAGTAACTAACTTATGTAAAATTTGGCGAAATTTACAAATGTCGATGACTGTCTTCTGTGATGTTGCGTCTTGTAGTCTTGTAGAAGTTTAATAACATTTCGGAAGTGCAGTAAGGAGCTCTGAAACGTCGGCTAACTTCTACCAGTCTACACGGAGCAACATCCCAGAAGACAGTCATTTTCTTACTTGACACCATGAGATCCTACAATATCACCTTATGTATGTACTTTGTTTAGCGACTTATAATGAATAATGAAATAGAAAGGATAAGGAAGGAGCGGCCAGAGCCTGTCTGAAAAAAAATTATCCCAATACAATGGTAAATGAAATTAAACTATAAGGAACACTACAAACAAAACACTTTGCATAATAATTATAAGTCGATCTTATAATTTGTTGAAATGACGCGACTTTGCACTAATCACGTGTTAATAATGATATTTAACACTTGTATAAGTACGTTTCGAAGCAGGGACATCGAGTAGTCTGTTGGTGACTATAAAGTAAAGGAAGTCTTAAGTAAGGGAACGGGGGAAGATAGAGGATTTGGGTGTTGTGTACTATCGTTTCTCCCAGCCATCCAAGCTAATTGGGGTGGCGTGTACAAGCTTCTGCACACTGAATAGTCTGTGTTGGGCTTCACTCAGTCTACAAAGGAACATTCACGTATATTGTAAACTCTATATTTCGTGAGAGAGGGAGACTGTGTATAATGCCAGGATACGAAATCCTTTGGAGGGAGGGATAAAAAAGTTGTGGTCACAGTTAGAATTTTGCTTCTATGGAAAACTGGAGGTACGTGTGTGTGTGTGTGTGTGTGTGTGTGTGTGTGTTTAGGTCCAAATCACAATTAACGCGGTCGATATTTGTCTAGCTGAATTAAAAAAGAAAGCAAGCAGAATTTTTTTAGTCGAGTCACGTACATGAATTTCAATGTTGAAAGTCCTGTGGCACTGGTTCAAAAAATGTATTTGAACACCAAACGCATCATTCGAAATGTAACCATAAAGTGGATAAGTAAAACAGTGACAATTTCAGTACACAAATTTTTAATCAAATTTCAAAGCAGTTTAATGTCGCGATTTGCCAGTAGCACAATCAACGCTTATTTACATATGTAAATACAGAAATTAACATTATTTTACTGATTTATTTAAACACCATTAAATAATTAAAACTTTTTCCAATGAATCATCCACAGAACAGTCGATATGTCCAGTGCATTTTCGTCAAACTGTGAGGAATTTAAACAGCTGAACGACAATAAAAGTCATTCCCACTGCCGCTTAACCTTCTAAAGGCAAAGCTCGTCTAGGTAATAAAGAATTCAGTTCGTACCGCAAAGAAAACACATTACTTCACCATTACAAAGATCAGCTGGTTAATACCTTTTAAGGGCATTTTCGTTGTTTATTCTGACGACGGTAAGAAAACCATTCGGTTTTAAAAGCTATGAACACTTCACCTAAAAAGCCTCTGATCCCGCATTCGTTATAATGCTGTTCATAGACACTTAACATATTTTTAAACATCTTCACATTATTCAATATTAATTAAAAATTAGTTACTGGTTTTGAAATCGTGATACACCTGTACTAAAAAATTCTGATAAACACAATCAGATTTAATACAGCCTTGTCAGTGTGAATGCATAAATGTTCGCCCACTAATAAAAAAGTTTCTAAAATTAACATAAAAAGGAAGTATTTGAATATTATTTAGTTACGGCTTGCAATATTTTATTAATACATTACATAATCATCATTTGTAAAATAATTATTAACTTCTGAACTTCACTACTGCAAGGTAGCAATTATATTTACAGCGAATAATAAATAATATGATCATTTCCTAACGAAATCCAATTCTGACGGAAGTTACTGTTCATAATTCATTTTATAACGTGGCCAATAAGACCAGACGCACTAATGCAATGTGAAATTTGAAGAGTTAACCCCTGAGTGATTGCAAGGCAGTAGCAACTAGAAACAGAATCAAATTTTAGAACTACA
>NW_019061099.1:546056-564588 GCF_000696155.1 Zootermopsis nevadensis
AACATCGACCAGACTACACAGCGCAACAACCCAGAAGACGGAAATCTTCATACTCATCGCCCTGATGATGGAGGCAGTATGACCTCTGAAACGTTGGTTAACATCGACCAGACTACACAGCCCAACAACCCAGAAGACGGAAATCTTTATATTTCTACATTCGGAACGTAAAGATATATGCTCTTTTCCTGTTTCCTGCAATCTGTACTACTGACTAAATTATTTCTACTGATGCACTAAGATAAATGAATACGAACGAACATCTTATCAAGTAATTTATTCTTATGTTGTTCCGTTTTCCCGCTGTTCACAGAACGGCATCTGTGGCATTAAGAGAATGTCGAGAGTGTGATACAGAAATGAAGTGGTAAGAAGTACGACAGACGTCCATATTATGGCGAGCCTTCCGCCATATTGGATACGTGGGAGTTGCCACAGCTGATGGAACGAAGGAACCTCCACCCCAACCCCAGAGTTTAAATATGTTCTACTGTCTTTGTCAAACATGCTGGTACTTCTAGTCGATGTTTTTCTGGCTGGGGATGCCACATGGTATAGTCGGTTCTTCCAGTGTTTCGGAGAAACACTGACTCCATCCTGAGGGCTAAAGATGGAGACAGTGTTCTCCTATCGACGCCTAGGTCATCCAAATAGTCTCATCCCTTCAGTAAAAATATTTAAAAACAATTATTTAACTTCCATGCGTGCTACATGCCTTACCCATCTGATCGTCCTTCATTTGAAAATCCTAATAAATCAAAACCAACACAACTTTCCTGTTGCAATATTCTTCTCACAAGGCGACAAATTTAACTTGCCAATGCAAAACAATTTTCAATGCTTAAAGTGCACATACATTAAAAATAATTCGTATTTATATCAGAACGAGATACCAAGGAGTGTTCAAAAATGAACACATTTTCTTACAGTCGTGAAAAAAAGCATCTTTGCACTTCGGCTATTTGAAGGAGACTGACGGACTGGCGCGAGCATGTCACAGCGTCACGTGACCTCGGCACACTCCTGCATAATCACACTCATATTCTGTGTTTATTAATGCAAACGTATTACAATAAATTGTAACCACCGATAAATATTTAGTATGAGCAAAGTGACTTTTCCATCACTTTGTATATTATAACTTTTACTACCTTCCCTGGGGGAAAAGGAAACTCACAACTGATTTTTAAAATCATAATCGCCAAACTACAGGATTACGTTTAAAGCCAAAAACAGGTTTTCCTCCATTCCACGAACATTAAGCCTAAAATCCCTATTTTCCATTCATTAAAGTCACGAAAACTTTCTCATTTTCAGAGAACATTTTATTACTTCAGTATAGCGCCAATTATCCCTCAAAAGAAGAAATCTACAAATATAATTAAATCAACAGCTGATAATCTCAACTGACATAACAGCAAGAAATCTGCCTCCTGAGCTCGGTTCATGAGTTAGAAATTAAATAATTTACACCACGTTGCATTTATAGCATATATTTTTAGAGACACAATTTTACAAAGTGCTACATATTTCAAACACACGCATGCTTTATATCATGTTACGTAACTCACTAAATTACATCTTGAAAAGCATGAAAATAGCTTTCATTCAGGTTCCGTCTTTAGTTAATGAGTTTCAGCGTCAGTCTAACGTGTTTTAAGACTCGAGTACCAGCAGAATCTAAAGTCTATTGATCAGTTTAAAAGGGTCGTTAATATATTTCACTTTTGGAATTCATTACAGTAAAAAAGAATCTAAAGTCTAAAAGGCTTCTTATATACACTGTAATGAACCTCCTTTATTAGCTAAATGACTATTACCTTCTCAAGAAAGACTGGGCTAAATGGAATGTCGAATCGAGGATTATCACCCACAACGAAAAAGTTATTATTTCTCATAATATTAATGTCCTATCTGCACGGTAATTCCTAAGATTACATAATTTGTATCCGCCGATATTTCGTCTTCAGGTAACCACACGCAGTTTAATGCATACAGCAATCTATTTGGTATTTGCAAAACACTTCACCACGTGTTGCCAAGGCAATAAGTAATATAAATAGGCTTAACGTAGCACAACTTCAATTTTTGAGAGACTGAATTTCATTACAATTTAATAATAATTATTATAATTTAAGAATAATAATGATAATGGGTTCGTTTTTGTGCAGTGAAATAGGTTTCATGTGTTTTCTGAAAGGAGAAGCTACCTGATTTTGTCAGAACTTTTTACGAAGTTTATTAAAGATGCAAATGGAAAATATTTATAATGTACAACCTTATAAACATTAATTAAGAGTGTATTAAAAGTGTGCTATATAACAAATAGGCAAAGAAATTTAATTAACTGCAGTTTCTTTGAAGAAACTTTTTTAAGTAAAGAAACAGAATTTTAGCTATTTACGTACAAATGTACATGAATACAAAACTGTTAATTGCACGTTAATTTACAACCATGAGAAAAGGGCGTATTATATAACGGAGTCAAAAATTTAAGTGAATTTTAAGACTGTCATTGTTCGCTAAATCACCTGAAATTAACATGTTTTAATAGTGTGTAATTCTACAAATTAATGTACACATTAAAATGTTTTCAAGAGGCAGATCACTATCTTGTGGATACTTTACATTACGTCATAAGCGCAGCTGAGAAGAAAATTGGGACAATCAATGTGATAACGAACATCTGCACAATGACATAAAAGATAAGGTCGCAGAAGAGTATCTTCTAGGGTACTGCGCCGTGCAGTCTCGTAGATACTGACCACGATTCAGAGGCACTTACTGCCTCCATAATCAGGGCTACTAATCATCATGACACAAAGCACTGGCCCTAGTAACGGAAACAATAACAATCTCTCAAATTATTATACTATTCACTGTGATAACCTGAAATATCACCAAGTACAAAGTTATTTATTTTAAGGCGATTTCAATTTAGTTTAATTTAAATTCGACATCTTAAGCAGTTATTACGAAACGTGCCAGATCATATGTATTTTGTCCTAAACGACTTAAAAAAACATAATTACAAAGTTTGGCGATTTCAATAAAACAAAAATGTGGTGTAACATTAGTAGATATATAAAAAAAAGGGTAGCTTTCGCGAGAATATGTCGCTTACGAACGTTTCGGCAAATATTACGGCTGCCATCTTCAGAAATACAATTTTACAGAAACGATAAAAGTTCCTCAACTCGAATTATTCCCGATAGTTGAATGTATTAATTAAATTCCAGCGCCAAAATACAAGGACGAGAAATGTATACCAACCGCCACTGAAGAAAAACACACAGAGGACGGTAGAAAAGTGAGAAACGTCAGAAAAATGGAGGGAACAAAAAGAAACAGACAAAGGAACAAAGAAAGGAATTGTAACAAAAGTAAGGTAAAGTAAACAAAGAAAGTAATAATAGTAAGAAGAAAGATGGAAAGAAAGAATTTACTGTAATGAACTGTGTGCAGATAATAATAACATGAATGCGTGTTTATTCATCTCTGATTTGAATATGAAGTACGAATGCATCATATGAAGTTCTTTGTGAAGCTGCAGACAGCCATTTCACGTCAAAGAATGGAAACAGTAGCTGTTAAAACAACATAATGATATTGTCTGAGAGAGACAGCAGAGGGGGACAAATCGTGCGGAACGAAAGTGTAAACAAAGGTTGCACGAAGTACAACTCTCCTCCTTTTGTTGCTCAAAAACACAAATAATAACTGCCCTACGTCTTTACTTTGAAGAAGACTCCATTCATCACTGCGCTTCGTGCAACCGGCCGATGGTCTCACTCTTCATTATAAAATGGTCAGAATATTTTACAATGGAAAACGTTACGGTGGAACGACGGTTCCGGAGAATTTGACGTAAATACGTAAATCCTGGGGTCTCGGGTTCGATTCCCGGCGGTGCCCGAATTTATAACTTGTGTTGGGCAAGGCCGTGGTCTAGGCAACACGGAGTTTTCCTCCGTGGCATCCCAACAATTACTCCATTCACACACAGAAGAAGGCAATGGCAAACCACTTCTGGATCATCTGCCAAGAACGTATATGAACAGGTCCCAGTCCGAGAAAAGGATGGAAGGCTCCTGTTCATATGGACCTGTCGTCAGACAGAACACTAAATAAAAATAATAATGTACTGTTATCTTCAATGTCATCCAGCTTGTTACGAAAGCGGATTGTTGACGGCAGTAATCTAACACGACAATGTGGAGTAAACAGGTGACGTTTCCTAGGTAACATAACAATGCACGCAAGCTGACCATTGTTGATATGGATCTTACACGTTTTCCTTTCACTTTTTCGCGAAATGACCCTTCCATATAGACGTATTTACGTCAAAAATATTGGGTTTTGTTTTTTTAAAATTGTACTGGTTTCGTGCATTGTTAGACGTTTAAATTATCTGACTTTTTTCTAATGTCATTATAGGCCATATGTCGATTAGGGAGTTCCAACAATTGACTGAAATCAACTGGGCGCTTCTTTGTCACAGTGGTAATGTTACGACAGATTTTTATAACTCAATTACTCACAGTTGTAAACATAATAATGATACTTATTGTTGTTTTAAACGGGGACTCCATATTATTATGAAATTCTAAGAACAAAGACTGATCTCCATATCCCATCTGAAAAGAGAAAGTATATAGAGAATTGGACTGACGAATTCCGAACACCTTCTACTAGTGTCAATTGCATAAAGACCACATGGCAGTTCTTGCGAAACAATACGACACAATAGCGTATTGAGAAAAAAAATCATACGACCAAATATAGTTTTTCATGCAATAATATGAGATTTTAAACATTCACGACTGTGGAAATAAGGACAGGATTATGATGCAGCGTGTTTTGGAGGAACGCGTAACACATTGTACATTTTAACAGAAGCAAATGGTTTAAGAATTTTAACAAACATACTTCCTGTGGTGTGTATCTCCTGATCTGCAGTAAGTAGAAACATTTGAGGGCTCAAAGCTAAGGAATGCAGCTGTGAGTTTCGGACAGGCGACAATAGGTGCTCTCCCAAATTGCGGTTTTGACATGAAGCTAAAAACCTAACGTGTTATGAACTGTTACATAATACCACGATGTCGACTTTACACGGCCCGATGGACACGATAATAAATACTTATGTTCAAAAGAACGTAACAAATTTGTCGATCAAATAAGAAACTGTCAGCTTTTTAAGAATGACTCTGCTGAGCAGGGCTGACAATTTACGATCGAACGCACACTTTACTGCTACTAATCAATTACTCGCTATTTTTAGATCAATCGATTTCAAATTACCTTCTGGGCAAATATAACTCACACATTCACAACAGAAGCACAGGACAAGTGCCATCAAGATACCAGCACATGACGTCACTATGTTTTATAAGGATGCTTTTTAGTACATTCGCATTGCTGTCTGTGTTTCCTGGGTCATTTCTGTAATTGGCGACATTACTACTGCATGTCAGCGTGATAAAATGTAGGGCAAAGTATTACAAAATGGAACGTAATGCCACGAAAAACATATTCGAGAACAGACTTACGTACAAAGGCGTATCTAGCATTAAAAATATACTACGTTGTCTTAAAAGTAAAGTTTGTCCCACTATACGCCATGTAGGCGCCTCTGCCCCCGTCGGGGATCGAACCCCGGTCGTCCAGCCCGTAGCTAGTCACTATACTGGGATAAGGAAAAAATATACGAGTTGAATTATATACGAGAAACCTCAAAGAAGCAGACCACTTGGAAGACATACACCCAAATAGGAGGATAATATTAAAACGAATATTAAATAAATCGCGTATGAGCATTTGTGTTGGATTCAGGACAGGGTCCAGTGATGGGATCGTTTGACCAATGAATGAAACTTCGTCTCCCATAAGAGACAGGAAATGTCTTGAACAGTTGACTTAATATCAGTTTCCAAAGACGGGATGGGTTCTACGGAGTCATGTTAAAATGTGTCTGTTCAAGAAATTGTCAGCTTTAAAACTGTAGGCTCATTCAGTTTCCGTACAGTAAATAATTATGATTAATTACTCCTCTTATCATTGAGAGATTCGGTTTATGAAAGAATATAAACAAAATATTCAGGGTCCTCCTACCAGAGAGAGTTTTCCTTTTTCAAAAAGAGAAGTCCCCTACTTTCAAAAGCATTTAATGAAGTTCTTTTTTCAAACGCAGTGCCGTAACACAGAATGAGATGCAAACAGCGATATTTCTAATATAAACACAACGTATATAAGAAACTGTATTGAAAAAAAAATTACATACACCAAACTCGAGGTCACGTGATTTTCAGGGGGGAAAATAAATGCACTGTTCTTGAGACTGATAAACGAAATTAACTTGGAGCAAATGCTATAATCACAGCAAAGTAACAACCTATTGTAATAGTATTAAAAATATATATTAAAATTGGCCGTCAATCACAATATAAGATAATTAAAAGATTGAAATATCATTTTTCGTTCCTTATCGAGTACTCGATTTACATGTGGAACATTTACGACATGTTTCGGCTATCAATAGTGCCATCATCAGGTGTTATGTTATAAACTTTTTAACAGAATTATCTTATATTGTGATTGACGGCCAATTTTAATATATATTTTTAATACTATTTAAATAAATCACAATATGACGCAACTACAATATCTTATAACCTATTGTAAGCTGACAGCCGCTCAGCTAGCCAAGAAATTCCAGACCATTCATGTAGCCCAAGGATTCATTACCATGTTCAAAACAGTTCACCACAGTTCAAATAAATCAAATTCACATCCTGTTATAAAACAAAGGATTTACTTTTATGCGTTACGTGTTATTTGACGATTTTCCATATCGATACATTAATTTAAATCTCGATGCTATTAAACCTTGAATAAAGCCCTATTCTTTATTACCATAAAAGTAAGTTTGTATTACGAGAAATGTAAATCAAACGGGAGAGTAACTGACATTACGTGTTACAATTTCGCGACATATTTCTTCCTATACCACATCGAATTTCCATTTATCGTTCCACATAAGAAATACTGTCTCATTGTATTCATTAAAGAATAAACATTTATTTATTTACTGCGAAACTGAATAAATTACTTTCGATACAATTTGAATTTTTTCCAGCATTTCTATTTTAACGATTACAAATAGGCCGCGACTTCACACAATGTTATCGGAATTATGTAAATAGTGCAGTTTACGAAGTCTAGTATTTATTTATGTTATTTAACGATGCTTTTTTCTGTAGCTCAGACTACATAGCGTCGATCTAGTAAGTAGTACGACTTGATACTTGGTCTGAATGTCAATTACATGTTTCTGTCTCTCTCCTCCTTTCAGGATTACGACAGTATGAAGAACGCAAAACACGAGGAAATTTTACTCCTTAGTCCAGACGCTCGTCATTCTACATTCTCCTTTGCAGACATTTGGTATGTAATAGGTACAGTATAGCTGCTTTGATGTCACACCGCGCACAAATGGAACACCCCCCCCCCTTCCCTCCGGCTTCTCACTGTACACTGTCAAACATCGGCAAACATGCCACAGTGTCCTTCTTTCTTACATATTGCAGTCACGCAAGACGGACCTCCCGTACGCAGAAAATGTCACGACGCTTCTGAAAAGAAGACTGTTAAAAGAACATGAGTGTTTCAAACCGTCGCGTATCAGCATTCGATCCAGACAGAAGATAATTTAAAGTTTCATATGTACGTAATTTTCTACTCGCAAACTTTCCTGTATTGATACTTCTATATAACACAAGTATATAGATTTGCCGTAGACTGGACGAGTATTCTATCCGTATAAGACCCTCAAAACTCAGAGGACTAGAACATTATTTAACATGCACGGTAACTAATGACCAAGAGTTTGAATCCCGGGCACCTCAATCAACCAGGTCTCACTCTACTTGCTACTTTAGTGTTAAATTATTCCTTAAGAATGAACCATACGCTACAGGAAGAATAAATAAGAGAGCAGGGGACGAGGAAAAAGTTTATATATATATATATATATATAAAAAGATGTATAATCAGATACGATACAATAATCGATCTTAGGTATATAAGATATAAACTAGATTAAACTGGCTGATAGGAACAAGCGACAGACTTTTGTGAACATTGTAATGAACCTTCGTGTTCCATAAAAGGCGTGGCATTACTTGAATAGATGAGCGACTTATCAACTCTCAAATAAGAACTCTGATTCATAGAATCGATTAATTATTACAACTAGGACTGAATACGTGTGTTGATAATAAAATAAAACGTTAAGCTGGTACTGCATGTTAATACAATCGAGGGTACACAGAGTACTCTAACCTAGTCACGATTCAGCGTGATTTGAATTTTAAACCAATGCAGTACTTGCAGGGTTAGAATGTAGCAGCAATACTGCGCAGGGTAGCCATTGTCTTCACACTGTCTATACCTAATCGAAGTAATTTCCCTCCTGAGACATGGAATAAATAAAACATATTTCATGCATGGTAATATGCTACCACAGAAAGCAGGTAAGGATGTCTGTGCGCATAAGAAACCTCACATGAAGGTCCACGGAGGAGTGGATACAAAACTCTACATACGAGGTGCGATCGGAAAGTTTCAAGACTGTGTCAATAGAGGGCGAACCGGATGTAGCACGAGCTTCTGCCGTCAGGAGCTCAAAGATCTTGCAAGAACCGACCCCAACTTCCTTTCTAAGCTCCGTGTGACTTCTTCCTCTTCCCAAAGATGAAAATTCAGCTAAAGGGAAGGAGATTTGAGACGATAGAAGAGATTCAGGCAGAATCGCAGATGGTGCTTGACAGGCTGACAAAGAAAGATTTCCAGGGATGCTTCCAGGCTTGGCAGCGGCGCTGGGATCGTTGTGTTCACTCCCAGGGAAACTACTTCGAGGGTGATGGATGAATTTAATACCTGATATAAGTGTACGAGTTTTTATACGCGCAGTCTGGAAACTTTCCGATCGCACCTCGTAATATTAACCTAAAAACTATATGGAGATAGTTTCAGGTTCCGACCGCATTAATCCTGTGGAGAGTTCCAGCATTCCCGTTGGATGGAATGCTGTGTTGGACCCAGAGCAGGGAAATGAATGTACAAACTGGATAAATCAGAATATTTTAAAACAGATCACACAATAAAATGCTAATGTAAGAAATTAGGATAAAACCTCATACGAGATAAATTAAAATGGATGCAACACCACCAATTAATTATTCTTACGTTCATGCTCTAAGTTTATCGTTACACAAGCAGAACAAGCATGGCGAGTTTTAATACAGAAAACCTATATGTAATTTACTAACTAAAGCACTCTTTATGTTTTCAGAGTTATTATTATAATAATCTGTACTAAAATAATTAATCTGCTTGTTATTTATCTTAGATATTTAATGTCTGTAATTTCATGTTAATTAGATTAATCGTCTACACGCATCATAAAAGTTTATAAACAATACAAAGTTTTTCATGTCGAAACTCACTGCAATATAAATAAATCGATAATGTGTGTCGAAACAAAAGCCAGTCCTTGCGAGAGTTCTCCTGTGACATATTGCGCAAGATTTAATAAAAAGAAACTTAGTTAATTGTTCAAACTTGTTAATTTTTAAAATAGGCGCTGCTTTCGACATTCTGCTTTCAATTGTGAAGTGGTAGCAAATCACTTTTGGACGACCGAAACTGCTGATAAAATACGATAAAGAAAGTTAAAAAAAAAATGTAGCATTTAATAACATCGCTTTGAAAAGTTCTCTTAAGTACACGTTAAAGCTGAATTGTCGAAATGCATTTCCATCACAAAAATAAATTACAAAGGATAATAACGTGACATTTTGGAAAATTGCTGGCCATTTCTTGTGGAATATTACAGGACGATTCAACAGAGAAATCCAAACGGACTATACGTACAAAACAAAATACAGAAAAAGGTTCACCCCTAACAACACTGATAACCCTGTGCCAACTTCGTATAATAGACTGGCAAATGGAGTTCTCTCAAAGACAACATTGCGAGTTGGAGAAATGTCGCCATTAGCCGTCCAGTGATGTCTGCCACTGCCAATAGGATTTGAACGAACGGACATTTCAATTGTGATACCTTCTCCCCGATTACCTGCTTCTACTGCCATTCCATTTCAGAATACCATCTCCGCCTCAATTCCCCGCACCCCCCCCCACCCGAAAACACATCACTTCAGCTCCTGATCACAGCACAGTACTGTAGCTGAAAGAGGGTTTTTTATGATGACTAACACACTATGAAATGACAGCTGAAATCAGCCCTGCGCAAATTATTTTAAAGAGACAGTCTCTATAACAGAATTAAAGGAACATAGTCCTCATTGGTGAGATTTCAGATTCTCTCAGTGACGATCATGAAGATGGGCTGTCTTCTGGGATGTCGATCGACGTTTCAGAAGATCGTAATGCCTTCATCACCAGACACCTACAAAATGTCGGTCAGTATCTACCAGAGTACACGGCCCAATACCCACGAAGTCCTTCGCGATGAGCTGACAGCAGATATTACCAGCCCTACAAGGGACATGAAAGTTCATCGCTGTGTTCGCAAGAGCTCGTCAACAATCTCTATCTTGAGCCGGATAAATCCAATTCACGCCCTTAAACTCTGTTTCTCTAAGATATATTTCAATATTATCCTAGGCCTACCTCTTCCTAGCGTTCTCCTCCCATAAAAATTTTCAATCAACGTTTTACGCTGCACACATTTCCAATCTTCCCATGAACACTACTTCTCCACCACATCTGATCTCCCTCCACTGTCGTTCTTTTACAGAAAATAGTTGTTGCCTCCTCCCAATCCAAAATTGAAAGGTTCCTCCACTGTCGTTCTTGCCTCCTCCCAATCCAAAATTGAAAGCCCTTTTCGGCTGTCCGATACTTGTTATTCAATATATTCGCGAATATCATTCCTTGCATATACATCCTCTGCTGTATATGCAAGGCGAACACTGGGTCCAGGGCATCTCGGAAGATAATTTGGAGGACCTAAAATGTGACGCTGTAGAAAGAGGAGTGTAATCTAAGGTCAATCGTCTGAACTCTAATGGAGCTGGAATAGTTCCAAGGAGTTTGATTCTATCAGGCAGTGTCCTTCAGGGAGCAAAAGGGTCAAGTAATAAATCGAGAAGGAGAGACAGAGAGGAAGATACAGAGCACAGATAGACGCAAAAAGACGTCCTGGGAATGAACAGTAGATCCGGCCTTAAGGCTGATGTATGGGGGGTCCTGCTGGATTTACAGGAGAAACGGGGAAGCGGAGCGGGCGAGAGATGATGAAAGGGAAGAGAGAAGAAATATAATTTCTTTCCCGGAAGTCTTTACATTTACAAAACTCCATTCCGAGATTCTTTTTCCTTTAGATAATTCTATGAGAATCGACGTAGTTATTGGGCAGTTGCCCAGTCGGAGGGGCGAATACTTCAGATTGCAACGCCCAAGATCTCGTCAACAGGCGACACGTACTGAGAAACTTCCTGCTTCTCCTCGGAGATACAAACTGCTGAGATGCGAAGCCGACGTCACCCATCTGCGTTCTTTGTTTAAGTAACTACAGAATTTAAATATTAGCTATATTTTATGGACAAGAAACAAATCAAAACGGAGATAAGTACTGGTTGTACATGTTTTCGCTATCAGCGGTTTTGTATAACAGCGGTTTCATTTCAATATGATAAGGAGCATCAATATCCTATCCGCGGCCACGGTAGATGTTGTCACACGGGCCCGATGAATTGATTTCGAAGATTCACTGATTCATTCTGTGGACTACAAATTAAGTCTTTTTGTGGTGCCTCGCCCAAAAAATACACAGCATGTAACCCGTTTCTCGTATCACACGTTTTCGATATACGCGGCTGTTCGCAGAAACGCAACTTCCATGTAGGTTATTTGATTGAAACTTGATATCAAATAGAATGTACTCATTTGGCTCGCATATCCGCGAGTTTTATTTGAGTATTATAAATAACATCTATGTCCCATAGCAATGCAACATTTGTATACGCATTGACTGTAAGATTCATAAAAATAGTGTAGTTGCGTCATATTGTGATTTATTAAATTAAAATTAAATTATTTGGTTATTCCGTCAAATCACAATGTATTTAAAATAAGATAATAATTTAATTATTTAATCATCTTATTTTAAATACATTGTGATTTGACGGAATAACCAAATAATTTAATTTTAATGTAAGATTCAAGAAAGATAGACGCTACTAATTTAATTTTTTGTAAAAGAAGTAGAAAGAGATGGACTTAGATATTAGATGCAGATGTAAGCTGTTAACTGAACTGGACAGGCATATCCTACTTGTGCATCACGTGTTGCAGAATTTGCAAGGGAAGATCAAAGTGTTAGCTAAACTAATTCACTGCGTACTCAAGTAAAGCTGAACCCTCACACGTAGCTTCATGCACAGTGTAGACCAACATCGACTGTCAAAGAACACTACAGGTCAAACGAGAGAACTAAAAGCGAGTGCAGAATCGATTCTCGAAGACCGACCATAACAGAATCCCAAACCAAGTATCAAACTGCCTGACAAAAAATGGAATTATTTACCGCTTACTGGCAGACTGGAAATGAATGCATAAAACCTGTAGGGAAGACCCCACTTTTAAGGTATAGACATATATAGGAGGATAATATTAAAATGGGACTAACAGATACATTGCGAATGTGTTCAATTTTAAGTTGTCTAGAACGAACTGGAAATTGTATTCATTATAATTTTAAATAATATTACACAACATTATTAATGATAATTAACTAGTAAATCCAGTTTAGTATATTCATCGTCTTGTTTCTCAATCACACGGTGGTAGTGATACGAAAATCATTCTGTCAGCCAAAAACACCGTCATTCTCTAACTTGGTCGGCAGTCAACTCAGGAATGATTCACCACAGACACACGACAGCCGTTCATTGTCCCTAAACTGGAAGATATGTGGTAGACACAAGCGATATTAAAACACTGAATATTTCATGTTTTTGAGATGAAAATACAAAAAGTTAAACTTTCAAAATTAAGACTAATTGACAATAAACAACACAGTGAACAGAAATATACGTTAATTAATTATGTTATGGCTATTGATAATAATGATTAGGCCTATGATGACGATAATGATTGTAGTAATAATTTTAAATCATTCGTTAAACTGATTCCAAACACAATTAAACCTTAATTATTCTGTTACAATTTCGTGATTCAACACGAATTTATTTTACAGTTTTGTAACTATGACGTCAACACCCGTTTCAACATTGCGGAACAGACCTTTAATTCTTCGCCTAGCTAACGAACTAAACATGTACTTCCTTGGTTGAAAAGTAAAGTGTCCTATGTGCACTTCATTGATTTTGCAATTACACTACTTCATTTGTTCTCACAACATTAAACAAGTTTATGCTTCAACGTGAGTATAAATATTACACGGCTATTCTTTTCAGCAAAAAAGAGAGGAAAATGGATAAGTTAGAAAATTACGCGCGAAGCAAGTATGGTACCGAACAATCCATATTTATTTTTTTAAACAAAATAGCCCAGCGCTAAGTCGCAGAATTATATGTCAGTGTTAGAAGTATGTACGCCATTTTAATCTCTTTAAAACAGTGAGATGTACAGAGAACTGATTCAGGAAACAAGCGAAAACTTTGTCTCTTTAGCGAAACGTATAATAGCAATTCTGGGAATAACTTATAATACCTTACTTCGCTCCAAAGGCATCAATATATATGATAAAAGTTCGGCAAGAAAAATAAATTCACAAATATATGACATTGGTCTACTGATTTATTTCATTGCAAAATTTCAACAAGCACAGATCCAGACTACGTTATATTTGTCAGATTTCAACTCAGAGTTTCGCAACTTCCTCTACGTCTTAACCTGGTAAAATATATAAGTTTATTGTTTCCACAAAAAATTTACAAAAGTTCATTACTTACTACGCTGAATTCGAAAGCTAATAGGTCACACATCTCGCCCGGAAACTGTGTCCCTGTTTTACAGTAAACACTAACAGAACATTATTTTATTTTATTTAGTGTTCTGTCTGACGACAGGTCCATATGAACAGGATCCTTCCATCCTTTTCTCGGACTGGGACCTGTTCATATACGTTCTTGGCAGATGATCCAGAAGTGGTTTGCCATTGCCTTCGTCTGTGTGTGAATGGAGTAATTGTTGGGATGCCAATGAGGAAAACTCCGTGTTGCCTAGGCCACGGCCTGGCCCAACACAAGTTACAAATTCGGGCACAGCCGGGAATCGAACCCGAGACAATTTATATGACGACACATTAATATTAGCGCTAGTAACCTTCCCACCTCAGAATTTCGATTAGTCGCCATCGATAATAAGACATTAAGAAGTAAAAGACAGGTCTCTAGCATATGGCGCTAACAACCGAAAAATAGTATCATCACAATCGGTAAACTGGTTCCAGAGTTACTGGGTGTACGAATACACTGTCATCATTTGGGCAATACGAGTATATTGCAATGTAGGGTAAAGATTACTTATCTTTTGAGTCAAGACAAAACGTTGTCAGTGGAACCACAGTTCCGGAGAATTCGACGTAAATACGTCTATACGAAAAGGAAGTTTATATATTGGCTTTATTCTAAATATTTCCTTTATACATGCTTTACAATTGAGATAAGTTTGTTTTTGCGGAATGACACTGACCCTAAAATATAGACGTATTTACGTCAAAAAAACAGTAATTTTCAGCATACCTTCACAAAGTTGGTCAAAACATTGATGATTGTGTAGATAAACTACCGGTTGTATTTCCATTCTGAGGACATAGCTCGATTCATTTGTTTCCATTTTGGCACACAGTTAATTACGTTACATTCCATCATTAATGATATTTAGAAATCCAGCCTTCGCCTTTCCAAAAATTACCTTGAGGAGTGGCTTATAATAAGCCAAAACATTATAAATTCAACAACAAAAAAAGTTCCAGATGAAAAAGGTAAGAAATTGCGCGGTGCATAAAAAAATAAGCAAAGGTTCTTCAAACAAAACATTAGTAAGGCACCTGAGGCTGTACAAACAAATTATTCTTCTCTCCGCAAACTAAGTTTCACACAGGAAGAAGAAGATTCCTTTTCTCACATATTTTTTACACAGACCATGACAGAAGCAGTAAGCTGTGTATTCGCACTTGTACGTGTGTGTGCATACTAAAGAGCCAGATTTTAATTATCCTCTTAAATTGACGAGCTTTAGGAGAATGCTTTAACTCATGACAAACAAACATGAAGACAGTAAAAGCCTTTTGACGTCTGTAACAGATAGCTTTCATCTAAGTGTAAATACGTATCGATTCTTGCCTCGTACATGTGGGGATTCATACTGCAAATTCCTATCCCTTACAATATTAACGAGACGAGCTTAGATATTTTATTACCCCACGCTTTTGAAGGAGATTTTATGGGTTCTTGGGGGTTTTTGGATTTTTTTTCCCGTCGTCTGATGTGGACGATGGACAAGGTCCTAAAATCCAACAATCCAGGTTGTGTTACAACCACGTCAGAACCCTTCAGAACAGATTTACTGCGGTTAGAAACTTGGACAATAATAAAGCTTGGCTTTACGAAATCATCCGTTGTCTCAATTTACTATAATAAACGTTACAGTTATAATTAAACATGATTTAAACAACTTCAAAGCACATATTTCATTCAGAATCTGATACTTTGTAAAAAATAATGCACATGTTCAAAAATAGCCCACCAACGGACCATACCCCGCATCAATTTTAATATTATCCCAACATCAACGTGCGTCCAGCTGAATACGATATTGTTGCACAATTGTTTCTTTATGTATCTTCATATGACCTCCAGTTTCATGTAACTAATTTCATGAAACTGATTTCCTCTCTGCATGACCGCCCAAGTTTATTAACAGGTTATGCTTTGAGATGGCGATTGTCGAATTTTTTTAGAACAGTGTCGCCACAACACAAAATCAATAATTAATGAACAACTAAAAATCCCACACGATTTCTGCTATTGAATATATGGGTTCCGCCATCTTCTTTACTTGTAATGACTGAGCTACTAAATCAGTTTTCCATGTACCAGATTTTATTCTGTAGTAAAGTTTCCTCCCAGAAAGGACATATAAATGAGACAATTGTCACCATAATTTGGCCGGTCCTTTTTGTAATATCCTAATTTGGCTACAGAATAATACATGAACACAAAGTACAGAATTATCTGCATAAAAACAGGAAAACATTGCACATCCAATAATATTTAACACGAACCGAGCTTGTTACATTCTAATCTAAGCTCAGTTCTAACGCGAGTCATGAATTTCTCCCACACCAACTTGTCTTATCGAATGAAACAGCAATTTCGGACGTTTTATGGAAGTCTTAGATAAACGTGAGGTACTCTAATTTATTTTACAACGCTGTCTCTTCTTATTATAGAAACGAACACGAAATAATCATACGCAATATCTCATTTATTACATTCTTAGAAGCTTAAAATATGGTGGTAATTATATGTACCACCTGCTTTAATAGTCAGTAACTCTGCGTTTTACACACAGCGTGAATTCATGTGCTTCGTATGATTATAAAAAAATATACACAAATTGCCATAAGTAGCATTAAACAATTTATGTTTGTAATGTTGCTGTGTTTTCTTTTAAGTACGGATTACATTTTTTAATATTATTCAAATGAGATTCGTATTCAAAGTGTCAAATTTTGCCTACGAAAAATCGATACCCGGCATTAAAACCAAAACTCTGAATTACATAACTTAATCCATTTCGGATTACAATAGAATCCGTTGTTGGGCTCTTGTGAATATAGTAATAAATTTTCTGGTTCCATAAAAACACGGGAAATTTTTTTGAGTAGCTGAGCGGCTGTCAGTTTCTAAAGAAGAGGTATATCCCATGGAGTTTGTTAATTAATTTTAGTTAGTTAGTTGGTTGGTAATGAAATATAATTTCGAAATAATAATAGTAAAGCCAAAACTGTAACGTCTCTTGGATGCGCTTTCGGAATGTAATTTGAGCTACACTTTTCCGTGTCATTTTAAGTAGACAGTAAATCAACCGCTATCTTACTTTGGGGTTTGTTTGTTTGTTTGTATAAAGAGCGCTAGGTACCAAATGCCAGGCTGATTCCCCATAATAAATTTCAAACCTCCCTCTGAAAACAAAAGAATTTAAAGTAATATCTAAAGAAGCACATAAATTATCCATAGCATTACATTTCCTCCTTGTTCATAGACATAAATTTACATTAAAAATGTAAGATGGATGCGATTATATCGAAACTGAAACAAACCTCTCATAATAAAGTTGCTTATTTTGTATACGAGAGAAAAGTCTGTTTGTCTCTTGCAATTTTGAACAAACTGATTCCTCCCGTCTCTATTGGTTGCGACGTTCATGACAGAATTACGACGTACGCATCAGACATGTTACCTTCCGAATTTAAGTAGGAGAATATATGACAAGAAACTCTGGTGTTACTTTCGATCCACAGGGTTGCCCTGTACGAAGACATCTCCTGCGTCGATCAAACGGAAAGAGGGTATTTCTATCCACGGTTGCATTACTTAAAAAACACTTACACAGATTTTTACGAACACATGGCACTCCTAGAGCGACTTTATTTGAAAAACTACAATACAAATTACTAAACTAAAACCACTTCGTTGAATACAGTATTTCAACTTCAAGTTTTGACGCCGTTAGACTCGTGGGTATATGTCAGTGTTTCCGAGAAAGACTGTCTCAATTTTCAGCCCTGAAGATGGAGGCAGTATGTCCCTCCGAAACGTTGGCATCTACCCCGATGAATCTACACGTTGCCACAACCCAGGTTATATCATCCTCTCTCACGATGTCAAAGTTTCGTAAATGAATGTGAAGTCGACTCTAGTGCTTAAGTACGCACAACGCCACGCAGACGTATGGGGGGAGTGGAGGAACTCCACCCATTCTTAACCTCGGAACGAGGCGGTAATGATTAACTGCTACTTAGACGTACAACCATATCCGAAGCATTTATCTTCCCGAGCTTCTGACAGCGGTGATTATTCTGCAACCAGCAGCCTACAGCCCAGCTGGAATAGAGACTTTTCATCCACCATCCCCCCTCCCCCAGCTTTCTTATAAGTTTTGTCTTTATACGAAGTAGGGATACTGTTCTACTAAACTTTCTTTCAGACTTCAATCTTTTATTTCCCTCTGCATACGTCTTTCCATCTCCGGCTCGATCTTGACAGCTAAGATCCACCCTCTTCTTCCGATACTTTTCAAAGCCGAGTGACGTATAACTGCGTCAACAGACACTGTGTAGTATAAAACAGTCTGCCAGAAGAGATCATCGTCATAAAATATAAACTACGCTTCATTTTTATTTAAAGTACAGACAGTTCATAAACGCTGTACGCCAGTGTTTCTCAACATTTCTCACACCGCGGTCACCCCT
>NW_019061102.1:0-17756 GCF_000696155.1 Zootermopsis nevadensis
AATGACAAAAATTAACATTGATCGCCCACGAAATAGTTCCCTTCGGATTTGGCACAAAGCTGCATACGATGTTGCCACTGTTGAAAGAAGTGCTGTAGATCATTATCTGCATGGCTTCTCAGTAGTTCCGTCGCTTTTGACTGCACCGCTTAAAATGGGTCCATTTGAGCACGGATTTAATCTTGGGGAAGAAAAATAAGTCACAGAAAGTCAGATCTAGTGAATAGAAGGGGTGGTTAAGTTAATTTATGTTCGTATTTGTTAAAAACTGCTCCACAAAGCTGTGTGGGATGACGCGTTATCTTGGTGCGAAAACCACCCGTTTGTCCACAACTCAGGTCGTTTAATTCTCAGTCGTTCGTGCAATTTTGTAAAGATGTCGATGTAATATTGCTGATTTACCGTCTGGACCCGGGGAACACACTCTGCTGTTCTCTTGATATAAATGAAATTGATGTGCGTAAACGAACATGCAGCTCATCATCCTCCACACATTCCCTGCTCCCCAAAAATCGTTTGTGCCATTCGAACACATGTGCAAGAAACATAAAATCATCACCGTAAGCCTCAGGTAATAAATGAAACCTCTCCGTCGCAGTGTTCCTATGTTTAACTATGTACATAATGTTAACGCGTTGTTCAAATTTAAGATCTGACATTTTTCTATCGAGCGTAAAAACACGTCTGGACAGAAACACTCCCACTGATGCTGAATGAAGCGATCAAGTTTAAACTTGAATCACTTGCAGAGGACACATCAAGGTCAATTAGAGTTTGTTTATTATACCCTCACATTTATTGTTTGCCTCGTTATTGTTGTTGTAGTGTGTGTTGGTATGTTCCGATATTCTCTTAACAACGCATCTTTTGTATGAATGTATGTACAATATGGTTCTGTTAGATAGTTCTTAAGTAAAATTTTTTGAATCACAATAAAGAAAACGGCCATTTATAAACGTACAAGAAATTAACACAATATTAGAGACAGTTGCACTGTTCTGTAAACAATTTTAGCTGCAACTCATGAGTTATGGATTTATTTCAAGCAGTACACCTTATACACCCTTCCATAGACTGCGAATACACATAGCCACATTACAGGCACTCGTCATCTTGATCCTCTTCTCTATTTTCACTCGGGGCACAACTGTGTACCTCATTCTATACTATCCCATCAGAGTATACTCTTTCAAATTAGGTTTGTCCTACCAAATATGACATCTTTCTCTTCTTTGGCGCTACAGCCAGATGTGAGCCTTGGCCTCCTCAACGACCCTCGCTATCTCTTTCTGTCTCGCTCCACCACCCTCCCATATCTGCACCCCAACACTCTTGCATCCACCTCCACTCCATCAACCCATGTGAGCCGGTCCCGATTGATCGCAACGTATTGCTATCGAAATAAACCGAAACCCTGTTCTACCCCGTGTCCCCGTTCTGCCATGTTCTACCCTACCAATTCTCCTATATGTGCCACATGCCATGCCCATTTCTTTCGCCTTAAATCATTAGGCTTAATTGCATTTGACGAGGAGTACATCAAAGTGCAACTTCCTCCAGCCTTCTATTAATTCAACCCGATTTGGTGCAAATTTTCTCCTCAGCACCCCGTCTGAAACATCCTCAATCTATATTAATCCCTTAGTGTCAGAGAACAATTTTCTCAACCATACTATAACATTGGAGGCAAAATTATAGCGTCAAACATTTCAATGTTTAAATTTTATTTTTGTTACCGTCGCTGTCAAATATCTGAACTTTACTACATTTTTAAAGAATCTAATAGCTATCTTTTTGTTACAATTTCGGCCAGCATTCAGGAGACTAAACATAAACATAAACTTAGTATTATCTTTGTTTACTTCCAGTCCACCACTTTATTACGTTTACACTTTGTCTACACATTAGGAACCCAAACTGTGGTGTTACATAACTCTACTGGAATACTGGGAACGACCCGTTCTTCAAGTGCCTGAGCACTGCGGGTCCCAACGTTTCGTTGGCTTTGATCTATTAGACATTCGGTAGGACTCCTTGGACGAGGGATCGGCCCGTCGCAAGGCCTCTACCTGTACACAGGACAGCACAACACAGAAAATGCGGACAAACATCCATGGCTTGAGTGGGATTCGAACCCACGGTGCCAGGGACCAAGCGGCACAAGGCCCACGCCTGAGACCGCGCGGCCACTGCGAATCCCACATAACTCTACTCAGATTATAATGATATTGACAACGGGTTATGTCAGAATGAGTAATAACACATGTTGTGTAATTGCATTTAACTGTTTAACTCAAAACTGTAGGCAGCAGGTATGCATTGGCGATTAGTTACGTAAACACTACTAGATTTAAGAAGAATGGTAAAATACACGAATTCATCCATCCCCTCGCCAACTATTATGATCATCCTAACACACATCCATTGGTAGTGACTACTCATCGTGTGGAAGATCAACGAAGTAGCTGTGTTCCAGTCCAAGGAGTGGATTTTTAGAAAAGAAATACAAAAACTTTGAAGAAACTATCCCCATAATTTATAATCCAAGTCGAATAGGTATACACTCAAGCACATTTGTACACTTTAACCGGGTAATCCATAGAATAATTGAGAGGTCGTGATGTGTAGAAAAAAAGCATTTTCTATACTTCTTGCAAAGAGTCAAAATGAATTTGAAAGATTAGGAATTTTGGTTGCAATATGTTAAGTTATATTGTGGGTAGTATCGAATTGTTACACTTACAGACTTTCCTATGTAATATATAAAAACCACAGCTCCACTCTACACACTTTATGATCTCAGTTAGTTATTCTACAGATTATCTACAAAATGTGAAAAATGTGTTGACTCTAACTGATCTAGATTATGGTAGGTTCTCATAACTCGTTGTTTTTGTTTCAACTGCCCGTAGAAAGAGTTACTTGAAGGATTAAGTAGGTATTTTAAAATGCAACGCGTAAATCTTATCGTTATATTCTTTGCTTAAACCACTTGGTCAATTCTATGGCATGAGGATCACGACTTGTTTATTCTATAGCTCACAATGGACACTTACTTTTGCTGCTTCGTGATGAAGAAATTTTTTCACAAGAGGCTGGACCACGCACTTCGGACATTATTTGATTAGACACAGCGCAATTCAAAATGTTGCTCACCATTTCCATTTGTCTCACCTTGAGGGTCTACACTGAAGTGTGCCATGTAGCAGGTGTTTTGAATAGAGGGCAACAGTCCACAGACAAGGTAAAAAACCTTGCTAGGAATTCGATGTACGCGCATGCGCAGGATTTCGCGGAGAGTGACGACCCATCCTAAAAGCATAAGTTCCACAACCACTGAACGATTAACAGACAACAGGCTTTCATGTGTTCTAATGGGTACAGCTTTAAGATTACCTCACAGTGGCCCAGTGATCTAATCTAGAATATTATCGCAACACCCACAGAAAATATTAGAGTTTGAAAATTAAAGTATACAAAACAATAATCTTGCCCGTTGTTTTGTATGGGTGCGAAACATGGTCTCTCACTCAGAGGGAGGAACACAGATTTCAGGTGTTTGAGAATCGGGTGTTGAGGAGGATATTTGGGCCTAAGAGAGAAGACGATGGGGCGTGGAGAAAACTGCACAATGACGAGCTTAAAAATCTGTACTGCTCCCCCAGTATTGTGAGGGTGATTAAGTCGAGAAGAGTGAGATGGGCGGGACATGTAGCGCGCATGGATGGGACAAGAGGTGTGCACCGGGTACTGGTTGGGAAACCTGAACGGAAGAGACCGCTGGGGAGACCTAGACGAAGATGGGAGGATAATCTCAGGCGGGATCTATGGGAGATAGGAGTTGAAGGAAACTGGACTTTGTTGGCCCAGGACAGGGTCCGATGGAGGGCTTTGGTTAATTCGGTGATGAACCTTCGGGTTCACTAAGCCATCTGGTTGGTTGGGTCCACTATTTGCGAAGCCTGAGGGGAAGAGACCTCTGGAGAGACCTAGACGTAGATGGGATCTAGATTATGGTAGGTTCTCATAACTCGTTGTTTTTGTTTCAACTGCCCGTAGAAAGAGTTACTTGAAGGATTAAGTAGGTATTTTACAATGCAACGCGTAAATCGTATCGTTATATTCTTTGCTTAAACCACTTGGTCAATTCTATGGCATGAGGATCACGACTTATTTATTCTATAGCTCACAATGGACACTTACTTTTGCTGCTTTGTGATGAAGAAATTTTTTCACAAGAGGCTGGACCACGCACTTCGGACATTATTTGATTAGACACAGCGCAATTCAAAATGTTGCTCACCAATTCCATTTGTCACAACTTGAGGGTCTACACTGAAGTGTGTCATGTAGCAGGTGTTTTGAATAGGTGTCTACAGTCCACAGACAAGGAGAAAAACCTTGCTAGGAAATCGATGTACGCGCATGCGCAAGATTTCGCGGAGAGTGACGACCCATCCTAAACCATAAGTTCCACAACCACTGAACGATTAACAGACAACAGGCTTTCATGTGTTCTAATGGGTACAGCTTTAAAATTACCTCACAGTGGCCCAGTGATTTAATCTAGAATATTATCGTAAAACCCACAGAAAATATTAGAGTTGCATTCACTACATCCTACTCTTAAATAATTGATGTTTTTCGTCTGTGTAGTAGTGTAAAACTCTGACGTATCACACTTCCCACCAATAGCAGCCCTCTAGTCCACTAGATATTTAAAATTCCCCCTGCAAACTACAGAAACGCTAGTCACTGCAGTGCTTTTCTCATGGTCTGTGAAGAGAAACAGATAAGTTTTTCAAGGTCCCTAATACATTGCGTTGCAAAGTGGTTGTGGTTTCTATCCTTTCCAATAACCTTGTTATTTTTCCTCCTTCAACCAGAAGAATAAAGTTTATCATGTTCATTTTCCAATAATATCCAGTGGAATATATATACTCGAATGGAATTTGAAAGAAGACTTTAAAGAAATTCAAAAATTTTATTTTCGGGACACGGTTGTATCGGTTTTAAATTCTTGGTAATATTTCGGAGTATTTTTCGGTGCCCTGCTCGCACGAGGAGTAGCCCGTTGCAAACCTTTAAACTTAAGAACCAAATTACAAAGGAGATTTTTATCTAATCCTTCGTTTTTCTTATAAAGTTTAACGACTTAAAACATTACGCAGTAGCAGGAAGATCATTATATTGGAATAGTTATGAGCCTAGTTGAAGGAATTGGTCTTAGCCTTGTTTAATGACGTCATACTAAATACTTTGGACGTCCAACAAAACTTCAGAGACATAAAAAATTGTGTAATTTTAATAATATTGCCTGCTGGCAATTCAGTCAAAAAACCCAATGAGAGTCAAGTGTGAATATAAAAAACAGGGGGAAAAATTTAAGAAGAAGAAATAGGCCTCCCTTGTTTCTATGTTGTACACCAAAACTCCTTGTGATTGGCTTCTACAAAACCGTGTTGTGAATCCGATTTAATACAATTTGTTTGTAATGCCACCACTACTTTAAATTAAGCAAACATTCTTACGACAATTATGCCAGACATTGTCCAAAGCCTTAAATACACAATTTTGCCAGAAAGTGCTGTATTCTCATCTACAGTGAAAGATTGTCTTTCTTTGTCTTTCTTATTTTAGTAGCAACAGTTGCGAACCAGCTCGGAGTATTCTGGTATTAGGCTAGTATACCAGCAAAATATACCGGGTCTAAAATTGGATAACTACAAAATTAATGCCAATTAGACATAAGACAGTAACAGTAATGAATTACATACGTCATGAACTGATGCACTCACATTTCATCAGAACCTTCTCTTCATTTCACTACACTTATGAAGCCTTCCCATCCTCACCCCGATTTACCTCCCTTCACCTCACTTCACATCACTTACTTCACTGCATAAAGAAGATCAAGCAGGTAATATGAAAGGTACAAAGCCTCGTCCTGTTATATAAATGGCCGTAGTAATACTAATCACTTTAAAATTGGAACAATTACATTGTTAAGGCACGCACAGATCAGTAGAAGCCAACAAATTTTCACAGAGTAATTTTAACATAGTATTTCAGCTGGCAATTTAGAATTATGTAAGATTTGAGGTTTTCACAGCGGTGAGCATGAAGATTTCTGTCTTCTGGGTTGTTGCGCCCTGTAGTACTGTAGATGTTTACCAACGTTGGTTAACATCGACTAGTCTACACAGCGCAACAACCCAGAAGACAGAAATTTTCAATTTAGAGTTATTTTGAGGTCAACTTTGTTGGGATCAGGTCACCACTGCAACTAAATTTACCAAGTAAAGGAAATGAAAAAAAATATTCCTTTTAGATACCTGCCCAAGGCCTTCTTGAAACATCAAACCATTTGCAAAGTAAAAATTTCTATCAAGAAATAGCCTAAACTATTAGTATATTGAAAGTTGAAATGTGTATGAATGCTCTTTGCAACTTCCTTGTTCTGATTCACAACTTTATCCCCTCAGAGTTTTACATACCACGAAAAGTTAACCACAAATATTTCTCAATCAATACACTATTATAGCCGCTCAGTGATAGGAGCTTGTCTCCATGGTAGACACCTGAATCTTCTCAGGGGTGTTAACTTCATGTAACTCCCGACAACTACAAGCTGTTGCTGAATATATTTCTTTTCTTTTTACACTATTTATTTATTTGAGAACAATACAGATGATGATATTTGGCTTTAGCCGCAAGACGATGATTTCAGAATTGTATTGGATTTGCGTGCAACTGTGTTCAAAGTTTGTTGAAGAGTCCCCCTAAACTGACGCGCTGCTGTAAGCGTCCTGTCCCTGGTTCGAAACATTCAAACCCAGTGACGTATTCACTTTTATTCAGCTCTTGCGTCTAATTGGCTCTTTCAAAATTTCTCCCTCACACTCCTTAATGTGTATGGCCCAGTAACATTCATCTGCTGAGTGACAATGAACCATAAAGTCAGAACTGACTTTTGACATATTGAAGTCATAAATGTTAAAGTGTGACACATGGGACTACACCCAATTCACTATAATTTATTATCTATTAATGTCAAAACCAAGACTTGCAGGAACCGAAGGTCCTCACACGTCTGTGTCTTAAACACTTAGGTAGATGCCATGAAATGGAAGTATCCAGCTCAGTATTTTAATTAATTTTGATGTGTAATTTATATGCATACATAATTTACATGATGCTTACATCTCCAAGTTAACAGCCTACAGAATACGTGGCCTACATCTGATCAGAATTCATTTCATAATATATTTGAGCCTGATTTGTACGTCATAGATTAGTTTAGATTTCTATACAGCATTCAACTTAATTTAAAAAAACACCCACATATTCTGAAGTATATTCAAGCACATATTCACAAAGAATTCAATTTAAATTTTCATTCTTTTCCACTTAAACATCAAAAGTGTTTTTGACATCTAATCAATGTGAAAGAAAGACACATATTGCAAAAATATATAGTTGTCTACTTCAAGATTAAACTTATTTTTGCACGTGTTCTTAACAATTAAATTTCTTTTAAAATTATTATATGTCATACCACGGTTTAACTGTAGGTGTTACAGTGTTCAAAAGAAGTAGCTCAGGTACTGATTTCCTACAATGGCAGCTTATCTTCAGCTTCTCCTCCATTTAATCAGAAGATGGAGGTAGCGGCCAATAAACACAGTCACAAAAATATGAAGAAGAAAAAGAACTTCGCACACTGATGGAGCCAGTAAAGGTTGTAACATGCAAATCATAATTTAATCTTCACAAATATAGCCTCCAGTTTGACTCCCCACAAACTATTTCAGTTTTAATTATTTTCTTTCTTTTGTAGTAACATTTAATTTCATTATATATACTCAAACATATTAAAATATTGTAATATTTTCAAGCAAAGTAACATTGTCACATGTACCAAGAAAGCAGGTTGACCTACCTGTATCATTTCATGATAGCTCCTCGCAGTTTCATTGGGTCTTCCTAGAGCACAAATGTAGGGATGTCCATGACAGTCAGTCTAAAGTAAAAATCCCAATTAAGATTTCTGATGTTGAAGTAAAAAATCTTTAGGTCATCTTCACTGAGCTTGCTCCACATATGAAGTATATTCTGGTTATAAAACGTCCACTCTCAATTGCGGAAATATGAAGTGGCATCTATAAGCTAGTACACTTACTTGTAAGTCCACAACAACCTAGAATTTACTTGTTCTGTAGAATTAACATTCAGTTCTGCGTCTCTAATTTAAGCATATTTATTCTAGTTCTAGGTACAATTCAACACACCTAGACTTTTGTCGCACGACACAGTGCAATGTCTCCGGTTAGTGCTGGAAGAAGGTGAATAAACAATGCATACTCTTTGTAAAAGAAGCGTACACCTACCATGGTGAAGTCACCATCCACACTGCATTATCGAATGGTAACTGCCAGTTGTGCTTCAAGCTTGTGTTAATATAGTCGGTCCATCTAATTGGATTCTCGCAAGATAACACATTGTTGTACACAGGAAGACCTTCATTTCCAGACCTGCTGCAATTAAGCCAAAGAAATATGATTTAGAATGGCTACAAACTATGAATTTAATGTTCAGTGGTGTTGTATATTTACACATTCTAATCATGGTCTTAAACGGGTGAGGGAAGGTGAATTAATGTTCTTTTTGCACTTCTCTTGGTCAATGAATCGCAGACGCTGTTTGTCCATTATGGGTGTAAAGAAATGCCATTTTAGGCATTATGAATTAAAAAGTTTATAATATGTGGCCAATGAGGGTATGCTAAGACAGTAGCACAGCATTCTTCTAAAGAATAACAAAAAACTGTAATTATATTACGAAGTAGAAAGTTGCACGACGACAAACCACCAGATTTTTCATTGAATTTTGTATTTGGTGCAGGAGAAATAGAAACTCTTGAGCTTTTGTTTGGACTCACTTGATGGGATTAGTCACTGACTCTTGTGTCTCAATCTATGTTTCTGAAAATAGAAAATCACAGAAGAGTCTGATTATAAATACTTCCTGTGCCTTTATTTAAGATCAAAAATTCACCTTCGCTGCTCATGAATATGCCAGGCAGAAGCCAGCAGGGCATTAACTTACCATGCCACAAGGAAACATGTCCCCCACAAGTTTTCCGTTTAAGTGCATGGTCCGTATGATTCCGAGACCTACACTCGTCGCTATTCCTGCCGGTCCATATAGGTTGTCAATCCACCCTGTCACAGTCTCACTCCTCGTACGGAAGACTAAAAGATTAAAATATATAATATTGATCAATTACGTAAACAGAATACATCAAAGATATCTGTGAGACAAGGGTGGCTGCCATCTGAAATATTTCATCATATATCTGCTAGATGTTGATTGATATTTCAGGGGAATATACAAACTTCTTCATCAGGGTGAGATGTACTAATATCACTGGTCTAATCACTGAACAACACTCCCGACAGGAAGATCCTTGCCGACATTCCTCACTATATCATCAGCTATTGCTTTGGTATATGTGTATGTGTTCGGCCAGGCACACGAAAAGCTGTGTAAATCAGTGGTATTCAACCTACGGTACGCGAAGACATCTTACGGGGTACGTGAAATTTAAAAATAATATATTATTTTATGATAAGCACTAAATAATCAGGGCTAGATTTAGGGTTAGCCACACGATAACCGGCCATTTCTCTCTCTCTCTCTCTCTCTCTCTCTTTTATGCGATTATTATCTGGGTGGCTAGGTTCATTTTATTCCAAATAGTGCTTTGAAACGTGACTGAACACTATTGGGCGGGATTAACGTTTTCTCTAAAACTCTTTTTCACTTCTTTTAACCATGCAATGTACCTAATTCAAATATTGATGGGGCAATAAACAAACAGTTGCACTCCTTCATATTACCGTGTTCTTTGACAATTGCCGCTGCTGGCAAGAGAAACACGGGAAATGGTTGCTGGTTTTATGACTCGGAAATACCGAATGATGTTTTTGTAATAACACCAAAACATTTTGCCTGGCCTTGCTCTTTCAATTTCATTATTGCAAAATACTCTTCAGTTTAGTGTCGCAGCTCCAACAAGTCGTGTCGGATCCAATTCTGTGATCAGTTTAAGTCGGACGTAAATGTCTACAAGCTTAGTCACCTGTCGGGTCGCGATATGAGTAAACATACATGTAGTACGTTACCGGCTCTGTGAATAATGATTATTGTTTAATAATTTACTAAGTTAATTTAATTTTACTTGACTTTGCTGTTCCATCCTAACGTCTTTCTGTAGCGTGTGGTCATTGTTGTGAAATGCAGGCTCGGTTTGTTTACTTCTTGTTAAAACGCGGATCAGTTATAAGTGCAGATTAGTCGTCATTCACTCAGTTCCTTCTTGAAACCACGGAATTAATCATTATTTTCATCTTTCGTAATGCAACATGGATAAACATATTATAAAAAGGAAGCGTGAAAATGACGATAGTGTTTAGTCACAAAAACTGAAAAGTGTGACAGTTTCTGTTTCAACCTGTGATGTTAGTATGAGTAGTGTTGAACCATCTACAAGTAAGCCTAAAATCCCAAAAAATGTGAAGATGGACAAAGTGAAATACAGGTATTACAATGAATCCTACATTAAATATGGGTTTCTTTCAAACCTGTGAGATCTGCAACCAAATTCTATCGAACAACTCTATGAAACCGTCTCTACTTCACCGGCTCTTAGTGACCAATCATGGTGAGTTTATGGACAAGCCAGCTGAATTTTTCAAACACAAAGCAGAAAATGTACGTAAAACTTCAAATGTTATACATAATTTTACACAATCATCAATGGTGGCATTAGAGACATCGTATGAATTAGCAATGTTTGCTGCAAAAAATAAATCATCATATACTATAGTGGAGTCTCTCATTCTGTCTGGTGCTTTAATTATAACAGATAAAATGCTAGACAAAAAATCTGCAAATGCAATAAAACGATTCCGAGTTCTGACACAACTGTAGGTCGCAGAATTCATGACTTGACACAAGATGTTATTGAGAAAATTACAGAGAACATTAAAATTGACAAAAGATTTGCAATTCAAATTGATGAATCGGTGGATGTTTCTGATGAAGCCGAGCTGCTTGTATACATTCGGTATTTTAGATGTTAAGAAAGGGGCTATTGCTGATGAAATTCTCGGATGTAAACAATTTCCAGAACATACAAAGGGAGAAGATATATTTAAAATCCTTCATAATTTCATAAGGCTTGAAATTCGATTTGAAGTGGGAATGGTATGTCAGTTTATCCACTGATGGGGCTGCTTCAATGACAGGCCAAAGAAGCGGTCTTATTGCGCGTATTTGCGAAATTAATCCTAAAATCAACTGGCAACACTGCAACATATACAAACAAAGATTGGTCGCGAAAATAATTACTCCTGATTTACACTAAAGACTGAACATATCAGTAAAAGTAGTCAATTTAATCAAGTCTCGTTCACTGAACTCCCGTCTTTTCAAGAAAATGTGCGAGGAGATGGGATCCAGTCCTCAGTCGTCGTCATGGCTGAAGATGATGAGGATGTTGCTGTGCTATTGTTTTATTGTTGGGAGAAATTATACATGGGTGAAAAAATGTATGGAAAACGGTTTAGAAAAGTGTGTTTGTTATGGTAATGGATAAAATATATTTAGATTATTATAAAACAACATATTCTCCACTTACCTGCTACAGCAACCACTTCCCTGGCAATTTCGTCCCAAAGTTTTTCTATTATATCTTTCAAATAATGCTCTTTTAATAGATAATTATATAAAGCCGGTCTCTTTTCTACCGCTACGATTAACTTTTCTGCATCAATTCCATTTTGGATTACAGCTGGAGAACGGATCACAACACAATACTGTAATCTAACTTGAAAACAAATGACGAACAGCAGCTGGCGCATGCGCACTACAAAATGCTACATCTTGCTTCACGAGCGAGCAATGGTCTGAGAAAGTGAGACGAGCAAAATGCTTTCTGCTTCATTCTGCTACATCGTGCTAAAAAGCGCTTTGGTTTTTGCTCGATCGGTGTGCGCCAGTCCTATCTTTAGCAATACGAAAGCATGTTTCAGCACGTTGCAACAAAAGCGCTTTTGGCAAAAGCAGCTTTGCTACATTGGTCTGCGCCCAGCCTTAACCTCCCCTGTGGCACTTGATTCAAGGTCACCCCTGTTCCTAGACCGCAGGTGTTTCCTCTCAAAATTGAAATCCGATTTGTTTACCTATTTTGAAGATGAAGGCTGGTTTTGTCAGTTACTTTATTTGGCAGATATTTTCAACAAATTTAATGATCTCAATCTTCAGCTCCAAGGGTTTTACAAGAATATTTTTAAAGCGTGTGCGATGGTAAAAGGATTTAATAAGAAACATCTGTTTTGGATTAACTGTGTTAATAATGGGAATGTTGCAGTTTTCCCAACTGTTTTTGAACTTACTGAACAAAATAAAGTTAGCGTTACTGACGTCGTTTTGGAAATAATGAAATGCCACTTGGAAAACCTCAGGATAAATTTTTTGGAATAATTTCCTGAAATTGAGGGAGAAGATAATATCCAAGATTGGATTACAAACACTTTTTATGCCACCGCCATCAATTCCTCTGATCTTCCCTTAAAATTAAAAGAAAACCTGCTGGAAATGTCCGTTGACGGTTCACTGAAAATAAAATTCGAAAATATGTCAATCTGCGACTTTTGGATACTGCCCACAAAGAGTTCAAGGAGCTTAGTGACGCTGCCATTCCCATCAACGTATTTGTGTGTGCAAGGCTACCCCGCACTGACATCAATCAAAACGAAAAGCAGGAACCGCTTGAACCCAGAACCATCTCTGATCTTCGCACTCTCGAATATTCGTCCCCGAATTGAGGTGCTGGTGTGCCAGAAACAAACTCAATCATCTCATTAACAGATCTCAACCACATTAATTAATAATTGATAAAATATTTAAACATATAATTTTGCTTTGCTAAAATACCTTTGTTCCTTTATTAATTTTTTAATTCTATCTGGGGTTACGCGAACAAAAAAGGTTGAATACCACTTGTGTAAATGACAGCAGGATGCAAAAAAATTAGAAATTGGCAAAGAAATGTTCTTGCTGACTGAGTGTAATCCTTCTCATGAGCTTATTGTTAAAGACTTCTTAATTCTTTGGGACACAAATAACCTCAGACCGTAAGTTGTCAGATATGTGAACATAATTTTGTGCTGCAAGTTTAATAATTAAAGCAGAGTTGCCTACATGATACCTGTTTCAGTTTAGGGAACTTTGCAAATTTTCAACAAAAGGAGATTACTTTTCTATTCAGCATTAAGGAATAAATCTTAGTAAAGGAGAAGCAATGTGATCACTTACGTTTAGAACATAAAATGATGTTCTGAATATTATTGAGATGAGTTTTATGTCTCAAACCACATATAAACATGCATGAATATCTTATAAATCGTGAATAATAAATTTTAAATATTATACCGTAATTACCAGAGACGGAGGAGCGGGAAAAGGTGTCAAGGCGAGGAGAAATGTAAAAGCTCTACTCTTTATGGATGCGAAACTTGGAAATTCACCGCTAATATCACCAAGCGCCTCCAAGTATTCATCAACCGCTGCCTCCGAAGGATCCTTCGTGTGATTTGGCCCAACATCATAACAAATGAAGACCTTTTTAAACAAACAAATGAGGAGCCAATAGCCACACAAATTAAGAGCAGAAAATGGAGATGGATTGGACGTACCCTGCGGAAGGACCAAAACGCTGTCGTAAAGCAAGCACTCTCTTGGAATCCCCAGGGACGGAGGAAGAGGGGAAGACCATAATCAACCTGGAGGAGAACCATTGAAGAGGAGGCAAAGAAGGAGGAAAGACCTGGAAGGAGCTGAAATTTCTGGCTCGTAATAGAACTTGTTGGCGCTGCTTTGTCGAGGCCCTATGCTCTGGCTAAGAGCGACAGGACATCAATCAATAAAATATACATATTAGAAGCTTAGTAAGACAGAATTCAACAGTCAGGACAAAAATTGACAGTGGAACCACGATTCCGGAAAATCTGACGTAAATACGTCTCTGTATTTAAATTAAATTTAAGCAATAAATACAATGAAAGGAAGGTAGCTGAATGTAATTTATTGTAAGGAAATGTAATGTAATATAATGAAATGTCAAAATTATGTAGTCTACGACGCAGTTTTTCTACAAGCGATTCACAGCTTAGCTCTTCCCGCAATAACGAAAGTGTATTGTTGACGGCAGTAATGTAACACAATAATGCCGAGTAAACAGATGACATTTCCTAGGTAACATAACAATGCACGCAAGCTGACCATTGTTGTCGGTCCATATTTACACATTATTGATATTGATCTTTTATGAGCCGGGATAGCTCAGTAAGTATAGTGACTAGCTACGGATTGGACGACCGGGGTTCGATCCCCGACGGGGGCAGAGGATTTTCCTTCTACCCTCTTCTTCCAGACCGGCTCTGGGGCCCACCCAGCCTCCTCTACAATGGGTACCGGGGTCCTTTCCCGAGGGTAAAGCCGGCCGGGGCGTGATGCTGACCACTGACTCCCATCTAGTGCCGAGGTCAAGAAAGAGAGGAGTTATACCTCCACTCACCCCAAGCGCCTACATGGCGTATAGTGGGACAAACTTGATATGGATCTTAAACGTTTGCCTAGGTAACAAAAATGCCGAGTTAACACGACGTTCCATAGGTAACCATTGTTGTCGATTTGTTGATACGGATCTTACACATTTTCGTTGCACGTTTTCGTTAAGCCGGAGATCGATTGCGCGCGGCTGCCGGGCGAGGCAATGTTCGTTGCTTTGCCTCGCAAAGTCGATACCATGTTGCTGCGCGCGAACTTGGCGCGTGTCGAGCCAAATCGGAGCGGTTCTTTGTCCCGCGGCAAAAGAATTTCAGTGTGCTGTGCTCTTTCAATTGCGAAGGTCTTGTGGCGTTCCGGTGTTATTTCGCGGCAAAATGGAGAATGAAAAGTGTCTAGCTCTCATACAGCTTTCAGGGCCTCGACGATAGCATCGCAAACCTCGGTCACTATTCTTGATATACTTTGTTTGGACACTCGGAAAAGGTATTGCAAGCTTCTATAGGAGTCTCCAGTAGCTAAGAATCTCAAGGTAATAACCAACCTCTCCCTCACAGTAATCGCTTCTCGAAATCGGGTGTATATTTTTTTCACCTTTGGCTCGATCAATGAGGTTATGTGTTCGAAATCCGATAATGACATTCGAGTAAAATTTTTAACTGTATCTTCCACTAATTCAAATGTCATATCTCGCATAAGTCTATTTCCATATTGCATTCGCTGACGATACAATTCCTTCATTCACCAACGCACTTTTCGTTTCGGTTTCTTATTTTCTTCGATAATGTTGAACATCAACATAAAGGCAGCCGCTGCACGTGCAGTATTCATGGTGATCTCGCGAGAACTGTGGCAGCCGCGCGCAATCGATACACGGCTTTACACGTTTTCCTTTAACTTTTTTGCCGAATGACCCTTCCGTACAGACGTATTTACGTCAAAAAAGGGAATTTAAAAAAAATATATTTTATACGCTTACAATTGGCAATGGCGTGATGAGTGGCGTTAGTTCTCTGACGAAGTCCGAAGGAGTTTTGCCGACTGCTGCAACACAACACTTTGTGAGCTTGGGAGAGTTGGACGTACGAGCGGAGGTGGCAGTGAATTTGTAAGAGGATTGTGAAATTAATAAAGTAAATGATTGATTTGCTACGAACTGGCCGTGCACACAACTGAGTTGAGTTGTTGCCTACCGACTAGCAAATTTCCCTGAGAAATACCGAAGACCCAAAATATTCCACCAATTGCGCACAGTCCGGGATGGACTGCAGTGTGTGACCAGCCACAACATAGAAGACGCTGTGATCTACCAGTCCGTGGAAACGAACGGTTAAATTTCGTAGAACTGTGCGTCGATGGATGGGCGGTGGCAGTAACTGAACGAGGTGGATACATGAACCACCATCTACAGAAAATATCCTCTTCGTGTAAGAAGGAAAATTAGCTACACCTAAATTTCATAGTCAACACAAAGCAAAGTATCCTCCAAAAAATAAATGAGTACTTACAGAATTTCACCGTCTAAACTTATGCTTCTGCCGGTCGCAGTGGCCACGCGGTCTGAGGCATGGAAATCGTGCGCCTCGCCGCTGGGACCGTGGGTTCGATTTCCACTCAAAGTATGAATGTTTGTCCGCGTCTTTCTGTGTTTGTGAATTTAGAGGCCTTGTGATGGGCTATTCACTCATCCAAGGAGTCCTACCATTGTCAAAATAGATCAAATCAATAAATATAAACTTCGGGACCTACAGGTAAGAAAGGATAACGATTTTAAAAAAATATATGCTTCTACGAGCGTCTTTAAACCTTCTTCCTTCTCCATCCTTCTAAAGTAATTTTCTGCGGGGTAAGACCTTCTAAGAATTCTTCAAGCAACAAGAGCAAAGAATGGTTATTATTATTATTAAGTGTTCTGTCTTACGACAGGTCCATTGCTCTGCCCAAAAAGAGCTCTCCAGTTTTCCCTATTCTCGGCTTCTCGCTTTAATTCCTGGAACGTCATCTTCTTTCCTTGTTTAAGGTCGTCGGTTAGCTGTATCAATCTTCTTCCTAGTCCTCCCTTTCCTTCATCCTGGCCTTCGGTGATATCACTCATTAATCCATTCCTTCTCATAATATGTCCCAGCCAGTTAGCTTTCCTTCGTGTAATCGCCTGCAGAATGTTTCTTTGCTCGTTGACTCTCCTCAATACTTCTTCGTTGGTCACTCGATCCGTCCACCTGATCTTCTCTATTCTTCTCCAACACCACATTTCAAAACTCTCCAGGTATTTCTGTTCCTTCTTCCTGAGTGTCCAAGTCTCTGCTCCATACGTAACACTTCACTAGTTTCTTCTTCATCTCCAAGCCCAACTTGCTAGTGAGAAGTATCCTCTTCTTGACGAAAGCTGCCTTGGCCATGGCTATCCTTGCTTTTACCTCCTTGGTGCATAGAGCGTCCGTCGTGATTATGCTTCCCAAGTACTTGAAATGCTCCACATTCTCCATCTGTTGGTTTCCAATTACAACGTTCAATGGTTCTGCTCTCGGTGCTATCCTCATTACCTTTGATTTTTCAATGTTGATTTCCATTCCATACTCTCTACCTGTCTCCACTAACTTGTCCATCATGTTCTGTAATTCCTCCTCTTCCTTTGCCAATACTACTAAGTCGTCTGCATACTTTACAGTCTTTATCACTCTTCCTCCAATTTTGAAGTCTCCTGTTCCATCCAGAGCTTCCTTGGCAAGCCATTCCCCGTACAGGTTAAAAAGAATTACTGCAACACAATTGCTATACACATTTAGAGAAGAATTACTACGCTTCTTTACAAGCAATTTCGAAGACAAAAAGATATAGAGATTCAGGTGAATGAAATTTATTGCACTGACTTTGATGTTCAGACAGTCCGGACACAGCAGTAGAACCTCTCGAGTGCCAGCCACGTTGATTGCTGTGGCGATTTGCAGCCCCTCGTCGAATCGAACAGTGGCTGGATACATGAACCACCGCCTACAGGAAGAATCCAATTCATGTAAGAAAGAAAATTTGGTTCAAATTATCTTCACAGAGCCATCCCGAAACAACATTTTCTCACAAAAATATATGAGCTTTCTTTGCATAATTTGTTCTGGACTTTACCA
>NW_019061105.1:10299-24102 GCF_000696155.1 Zootermopsis nevadensis
AAAAAGTGCAATTCTACGAGTGTTAAGTGCTCGTCAGAAAATCTGCACAGTTATCATGAGTGTACCTTATCCACTATTATGGTTTGTGATTCACGGCTCGGTAATCACAAATATCTGAAATTCTACTTCCCCCCTCTTACACAACCAACAATTTTCACATCAGACACTCTGCTACCATAACCATACATTTTCAAAACCCAAACTTTGCAAATATTACCATATAAATCGCACTGCACATGGCCAGAAATTATTTGTACACATATTTTGTTAAAATGATTGGCCATAAAAAACTTAACAATAGCAAAAGTAGATCTATATTTTATCACTTATCAATTTCTTGTACAGTGTGAGATTTGACTTAACTCGGAGGTGCACCTCAGACCCCCATAACAAATTTCTCAGTCATTTTGGAGATGAAACATCGAGACAGAAACAGCCAGGCTGCATGCATTCATCTCGAGCTCTGTGTTTAAGAACTGGCATCTTTCAGGGTACAGCAGAACACAAACCAAACAAAAGACTACCCCAACACAGAATCCACATCGATGATACAGCATTTGTGCCACGTGCGACTGTTATTGTATTAAGAGAAGCCCTCAAACAAGACAGAACATGTTTGTACAGAATCACAGTAGATGGCCGTCATCTGGCGTAGTCGGCGCAACGACCCAGAAGACGGCCATCTCCAGACTTACTGCCATGAAAACCTCAAATCCTACACTGAAGCGCGGCAATTGAACGCTGTTACACACCTCTCCTTGAGCAAAGTCTGGTGGCTCTATGGGTGGATATTTCTTCGGTAAGTCAAAAGCCACATTTTCCATAAACCACCTGAAAGATTTGCAGCGAAGCTTCTCTCGAAGTTCCTTCTGTTTGCTGATGTCACCAGTATCAATGTTGCGATAATGTGGTCTTCTCTTATATAAGTATTCCTTATATTCGTCCATCCACACCTCTGCCACCCGACGGTAGTTCTAATGAACAATGAAAAATACAAATACATGAAGATCACATAATTTAAGCATGGAGGTGAAATGCGCAGGTCACGAACCAATCTCCTCTTAGACGAAGAGAAGAGGAGCTACGAAGAAAAGGCGTCATGGCACCGGCGGCTCTAATGCGGGTAACGCACAAATTAGAAACATGAATCACAATTCTGATATGATGACACTCTGTAGTCTGTATAATTTAACTTAAAAGAAGTAAGAGGATATACAACATCTAGCAGAGACAAGCATTTTAAATGAAGAGGACAAACGCTCAATAAAGTCTGCAGCAAAAGCGCAATGATGTAGTCACGTGCTCGCCGGTCAATCAGGGCCACAAGCCGCCACTCTCTGTCTGTGTGACGCATTTTGCTTGCCTGCCTTCATTCACGCATTTCAGTCCAGTAGAAAGCTCAGTCCAATCAATACATTCATTAAGATGTAAGAATTTTAAGTAACGCAGCATACTGGAGAGGAGATGACAATTTATAGAGAATACATGCAACTTCTGTGAAGACAAAGGAACTGAATGGTTTCCTAACCCCCTACAAAAGACATTCATCCACAAGACGGCATTTACAATGATTGCTAAAACCACTGAAGGAACCTCGACATTTTGCGTGGCTATCCCGAGAAGCCGAAGTTACACATTAAACCATAGCCACAAGAATTATTCAAGCCATCATACTGTCAATTCCTACTTTGGATAAAGTTGCTTCAGTAACATCTCATATTTTCAGGAAATGTTACGCAGTGCAAATTTCTGGAATTCTATCCGGAATGATACTAACGCCGTTGCACTTCGAAAGCTTCCGTGCCCACTGTATTGAAAATTAAGACATTAATATAAGACACAAGTCAGTGTCCTTCATTCCTACTTTCATTCACCATAAATCAATTCTGTTCTGGACACCGGCTCCAGAATTTCCAGAAACCAAATAAAGCAATCGACTGTTTGGGCACAGAAAAAATACTTCTTCCATCTGCCTAATTTGGGCACAAATAAAAGCTGAATCCAGAACATCTTCCTACTTTTCATTAGCAATTCTCACGCCTCAGTTTGTTACCAACCACGAGAAATGTCAAAGTCCATAAGTAATGGAGGGGGGACACCTCACCCTTCCAACAAAATCTCCTTTCTGAGGATTTGGAAATGGGGCAAACTTCCTGTAAATGTGTCCCACACGAGAGCACGGAGCGTCTACCATTTGTCCGCCACACATCCAAATCTGGAACAAACAGACCACGCAAATAATGAGCAACATTACAGACATATAGTACAAGACCACAAAACAAGACATTTCACTTAAAAATGACATATCAGTCACTACTCGCACACATCATAAAGCTCAAGACAGTGGCGACACAGCCACAGGGCCAGTTTGTGACAGCGAGCGGAAAAACCCTTCCCCTGCAAGGACCTGAAACTGTCCCCACCAACACATACGGAACCCAAGCTGTGTACAGGGAAGAAACGTACTTCCTGACCTCGCAAACAGCACACAATTGGTACTTTCTCTCTTTCCTAGGTACATCTGTAAAACAGCTGACCCCGCTTATCAAAACCACGCATCTTTTGTTCTGGACATTGGTATTAAGCACAGCGCGTCCCACTAATCAATCTCGCTCCCAATTCTTTAAGATACTGAGATAAATTACATGGATAAATACAGCTTTTGAAAAAGATTGAAGCCAATTACAATCATTTACAGTCTGTGAAAAACTTAAGGTTTTAAGAGGAGCAAAGCAGAGAACAATGCGACAGCCGTTACATTTTTTGAAGTGAGTAAAAGTTGCACTTGAGGCTGGAGAAAAAATTAATTACTAGTAGTCAGTGAGCAAAATGTAAAGTTTCCAGAGGTCGCACAAGAGCTTTCTTTATATGTAAATTACAGGCGGCAGGTTGGTTACACAGAATTAAGCAAAATTTACCAACTGAAAATCTGAAAGAATTTTTTAATCCAAGGGTTTCAATATTAGCCAACGTCAGTTTCAGGATTTTTTTTTAAAAAATTAAATTATTACTGTGTAAGACCTTCAAAATGTTACATCAACACGAACCTCATTTCCAGGCACGTCGTAGTTGCATAAATACGGTAATCACTGCTGTGAGCATATCAAAAGATATTTACCATACATGCAAATCAGTTCAATAATTCAGATGATGTTACACACCAAAATAAAACTGTTTTCCTTTCGACATCATGCAGATAAATTCTGTTTAAAATCTTACTTTCTTGCATCAAAACGACTGAATGCAACGACAGACTGGCTCGCCTCTTGTTTTGTACATGGGAAGCTGTGAGCAGACAGGCTATCCTGGCTGAGGTTTCCCTCCTGGATAATTTTGGGACAATATCTTAACGTATGCCACAACTGCTTCCTTCTGTATCCCTTCCAATTCACTATTCATTAATCAACATAATTAATGCTATGGAGTATGATCTGTTGACTGCACCATCAAATGAACTACGTTAAATAAAGGAACAAATATGGCAAAATTACCAACAACACTGATCAAAATAGCAAACATGAGTCATGCGATGTTTTCTTTTCAAAATAAAGTTTCACGGTCTTAACAGACAGACAGAAGAACTATTCCTTTACGTCTCTAAAGACGTAATTAAATTCCAGTGTCATCTAACAGAAAAATTACAGACACAAATAAATGTAGGATGATATGGGTGGCTGTTTGGCGGCAAATACGAGGCTCGTCCACAAAGTAAGTTTCCCTGGGGCCGTTTACAGAAACAAAACACAATTTCATGGAAATATTTAGTGCAACAGATACAGCAAGTGTCCAGCTATTTTTCAACATATTCGCCACCGGAATTGAGACATTTGTCGTACCGTGGGACCAACTTTTGAATACCTGTGTCGTAGAAGTCTGCCGCCTGGGATTGGAACCACTGTGTGACAACCATCTCCGCCTCTCTGTCATTCTCAAAACGCTGACGCTGACCGGACAGGAATTTCTTGAGGTGTAGGAAAAGATGGAAATCACTGGGAGCGAGGTCCGGGCTGGAGGGTGAATGATTAAACCCCTCCCAGCTGAACTCCTGCAGGAGACTGGCTGTCCGTCGATTCCACACATGACAGCAACACAATCCAAAGAGAAATGCAGACAACATAAGTCAAGAGTACAGAAAGGAGAAAGCCACACCTTGAATGAAAGTTCGTATTGCTCCCCTCCCCATATCTCAAGCCCTTCGTCGTAACCTCCGAGTTCCCAGAAGAACTTCGCGCCGATCGCAAACAGTCCTCCGGCCATCACGGGACTCCTGTAAAAGAACGAAGAAATTTGTCGTACGTTAGCGCTTGAAATATAGAATAAAACAGAGTAAAACTTAACCTGCTTCTACGTACAAAACAAATTCTTCTGAACTGCAGATATAATGAGTTTCATTACAGTCGTCAGCGTTGGTCTTCTGGTAGTCCTGCAGAATTGTAAACAGACATCAGCATTTCGGAGAAACGAAACTGCCCCCCAATAGCAATTACGATGTAGGCAGCAGGTTCCTCAAATCCAGGTGGCAGTACAACCAAAGACCAACATTACACTGGTGAGAGAACCTCAAATCTTCATTAAGGTTACTTTTATTCTTTTAAAAATGTTTTACTACTGTAAAACTTAAAACTCCCCCAAAACACTTGTACGAGCCTTCTTGGGTTTTCTCAGGTCATGTTAATATCATTTAAATGATTATCAGTCATACTAATTCCATTCATATACATGAAACCTTTCTACAGGATTAAAAACAGAACTGATGACAATTTGTCATGACTATCAAACTTGAAATGATGATGTTTTCTGTCCTACAAGTAGTTTTGTCAAAGTGATGTTGCAGCCTGAGAAACTTCCAGTTCCTACATTTCTAATAACATAAGCACCGAAGCTCTTTTACTAAAAATGAGACTATTTAAACAGATCTCAGTGCGAGAATGGGGGAAAAATAAAAAGTATGGAATGAAACGAAAACAAAATGTAATGGAAATTTACTTCTGGAAAAGGATACAAGATGCAGCGTGTGCCGAATGTCAAAAGTAAAGGCTCAACAAAACTGTAGACTCAAATACAAAAAAGTATGGACTGTCCTACATTTCAGGTACTCGTGGCAGCGAGCATGAAGACGGCGGTCGTCTGGTATTAGTTTACCAACATTTCAGAGATGCGTCCAGCATCATTGCTCTGACCAGACTACACGGAGCAAAAACCCAGAAGACAGCCACGTTTATTGACGGTCTACTTCACTATATGAACAACGGCGTACACTTTTAAAATGTTAACACCAACAACATTTGCAAGCCTATCCAATACTGACATTGTACGGTGCTTGAAACTTTTCTTATGGTCACACTGAAATCAATGGAACATCATACACACAAAACTCACCTGAAGGGTTCTGTCGGGTGCTTCAAATCTTCAGGTAACAGAGGCAAACGCTTGTAGAAGAATTCCCAGTCAAACGCGCCTCGTGCGCCTTCATCTTGGGCGCGGTATTCAAACGTGTCATGAGCGATGACATCTATGAACGGGCACACGCACGTACGATAGTCCTCGGCGATCGGCTCTGAACAGATAAGATTCAAGTATCACGAGACTGTCACTGCAATGTGCGCATAAAAATGACTACTAATGTATCTGAACAGTTAAAGTGCTTGTGCACAAAACATCTGTCTCCGAAACTGAGCCATATAACATGCGCATGAAGGGGTACCAAGTTCCATGACAACTAGATCCATCTCATTGCAAAATAACCAGCTACATACTCTAAACGAAAACATACCTAGAAACAGAAACGATCGTGGAGGGACAAACGTCGTCCCACAGGTACGTTAAAGGTAAAGCAATTAGGGCACAGTTTGTATGCCTGCAGTCTAACTCACTACAACGCCAATCTTTGTTCACGTAGGGGCAACAGGAAATTTAATTGTTTTATGCCTGTTTCCAGATTGTGTGTTAGAATCTGTACTTAACAACGCTTGTAATAGAACCATCCTATATAATCCTATACCGAGTACATCTTTACTACGATATCATTTTCTGGTGAAAAATACATACCACTTCTTGTGTACACTGAACCAATTACTTTTGCTTATTACTTAGAAACTTGGTCACTTGATGCTCCCTTTTTAAAAATAACTAATGCCCCTGAACTGTTCCCCACTTTCAACCTCCCATTTCCTTTTCTCACTGAAATATCCCCTACACCAAGAGCATGTCAAACTCAAAGGCTAACACGGGCCGAATAAACAAGGTTTAAGTTTATGTGGGACGCAAAAAAAACAAAAACTTCAATTTTCGTAGAAACGTAGGTTTATTTCGAAAAATATAGTATAAAAAAAAGAACAAGGATAACATTAATGTTTTCTTCCTGACACTTGGAATCTCTTCTCTGCTACTATCTTTCCTACTTCGGGGGAAATCTTGTTCGCAGCGATTATTTTCAAAACTGATCCAAGGTGAATGTCAGTAATTCTGGATCTGACAGGAGACTTATTTCCTTTCATAATTGTAAATAACTGCTCACACCGATAAGTACTTCCAAACATGGAAATAATTTCATATGCGAATTTTCGAGTATTTTCAAACCTGGCAGGTAAATATTTGTAAAATCCAGGCACGCCAATTTCACTGAATTTTGCCTTCAAATGAAGTTACGAAATTTTTATTAAAACGTTTCTTACATACAGTTATATTGGCTGGGCCGCAAAAATATTCGTTGTGGGCCGCGAGTTTGACAAGCTTGCCCTACACAGTGGCAACTGATGGGCTTACCCTATGAACGGGAGGATTGTCGGCAGTATTTGCCGGCTTGCTCCAGTGCACTGTGCTTTGTAGGAGTGCGTCTGTGTTTTCAACGACACTTTACGCTCCACGTCACACAAACGCAACTGATTGTGACAGTGTACGATTCTGTCCAGTGCTTAGCATATCAGTGTAGAATCAGTAGGTCCACGGTTTGATTCCATTCTACACCAATAATTTTAAAATAAAAAACTAATAATAATCTGTCACTACAATGACAACCAATGTGAAGATGAAAGTAGAGCCAGCCCTCAAAATTCTACGCACAACAAACATACCTCAGACCGTGCACACACTTCAGCGTCATATATTTTACGCATTCATCGTGTGATAAGCATGAAATGAATGTGTGTAGCGCTGGTCATGTTCGTCTGTCCACGTGATTCAACTCAAGAACAGTCAGATGAAGATGGATAAATTTTGTTAAAGAATTCTTATGTTTCCTCACCAAAACAGGCCTGTATCTACATTTCAATACTGCGTAACTCTATTATTAAAAGTGGCGCCATTAGCAACCATTTCAAAAACTCTGTGTGCAAGCGTTACACATGGCTTACGCGGCTGGTGTCTCCTGAAAAATCTAGTGATGCAGACAAAAAGGGCTTTTAAAGTAAACCGATGAACTACATGCAATCTTAAGCCATACAAACAACTTAAAAGTCATAAATTATACTTGAAACCCAACTACATTTTCTACAACATAAAACCGTGTTATGTAACCTCACCAAGTAAAGGCGGAAGCCAGTTGACACTGGCCTCGGTGTGAGAGTCTAGAAATATCAGTACTTGAGCTGTGGCTCTCGCTGCCCCGGCTAGACGAGCTCTGATCAGTCCTGACCTCTCTGGCAAGTGTATTACTTGCACCTTAGGTAGATGTTTTGCCACGTAATCATCCAGCGGTTTCTTGCAGTGCACTGTACATAACAAATAATTTTAGTTGGGACAGCAACCCTTAAAAATGTAACATCCAAATGTTTCCTGTTTGGTTTAATTGAAGATTCTCTGCGAACTGTGGAGGTCACATGATGTTAAACATTTCCAACTTTCATTGGGCTCTTGTGAATTCTGTAATGAACCTTCATGTTCCACAAAAAGCATTTTTCAAAATGTCATCTGCTTTATGCTTGAAGTCGACAGCTCTCTGAAGCCGATTCACTAATGAGGTCATGTGACAAAAGATGTGCACACGCATCCAAAATTTGTATGTCGTTGTTCACGTCACTCATTTTAGTAAAGGGCAACTTTCTTGTTTAGGCAGTGAATGGCGTACGTTGTGGGCCTCTGCATGGTTTTTAGATGATAATGACACCCCCTACATTTTAGAGGTTTCTCCATTTCTCATTAAAAATAAATTGTTAACTGTAGAGAAAGTATAACTCAACATGTAATCTTTATTAACTTTTATGTACTAAAGCCTCTGTATAAAGCTCCAAAATCCAGAAAATTTTAAAAGCATTATGTCCCACGCTTTTTCTGGATAAAGGGTTGATACAGTAACATGAATAATAAATACATTGCAAGTCTAAATAATGTTCCCGATTTGAAAGACATGCTACTCGCGTTTAACGAAATTCAGATGCACAAAATTGGTACAGATGGAAAGAGAAACTCTCCAAGGTTTGTTTCAGTACATCACAGGTGTTCAATGTGAGCCCCCTTGGTAACTCGGCACACATCCAGCCTCCCGGACACGTTGCAGCATATCATGATCAATTGCTGCAATGGCTGCTGTGATACGGGCTCGCAGATCAAGCAAGGTCCGTGGTAAGGGTGGCACGAATACTCTATCTTTGACGAACCCCCACAGAAAAAAAAAAAAACCGGGCGTCAGGTCCGGTGAACGTGGAAATCCAGGACACAAAAGGCTCCCCTGTCTTCGATGGCAGCCATTTTCTCTCATATCGCCCCTGGCGGCGAACAGTGTTACTACGCAGCCGCGAAGTATACCGACATAAACTTGGAGAGTTTCTCTTTCCATCGGTACCAATTTTATGCATCTGAATTTCATTAAACGTGAGTAACGTGTTTCAAATCGGGAACATCATTTAGACAACTCTGTATATATGACACTAATGAGTTAGAAGATGGCTGTCATCTGGGATTTAGCGCTGTGAAGTCTGGTAGATACTCATCAATGTTTTAGAGATGACAAAGACACCATCTTCAAGTCTACTACATACTCAAAATAAAATGTGACCTAATTTAGATTTTCAGTTACATGAAATAACTATTGCTTTAGTTACTTTAAGGGTTCCTACAATTTCACATGAAGTCGATACAAGTTTACCTTTAGAACTGAAGTCATCGACCAATATGACTTCTTTCAGAAGATGCGACGGAGACCGACCGATGACGCTCACCACTGTTCTTAGCAAAGTACTCCAGTGTTCATTATGGAATGGTACAATCACGCTCACTGTTGGAAGATTTGGCAGATATTTCCTTTCCTTACATCTGCAAAAAAGAAAGAAGTGTGCAATCTCAAAATGCTGTGACATCTGTCAGGCTGACCAACAAATGCAGAGCACCGACACATTTTCCACGCCCACTGAACGATGAAATACAATAATTCCCAACAATAAAAGTGAATCTTCTGCATTGGCTTCACAGACTACTCACGCGAACGTACAGTCACAGAAATATGTGATCAACAAAATGTGGGATGAATTGAATAAAAATTTTCTTGGATATTATCCATCGCCTAGTAAATATAAAACGTAAAAAACGACGTTTCGGAGATGGGCCTCTATCTCCGTCTTCAGGTTCCTACACAGTTGGGCCCACTAGATAGAGCTAATCCCATCTCCGAAACGTCGTTTTACGTTTTATATTTACTAGACGATGGATAATATCCAAGAAAATTTTTATTCAATTGACTCTTCACCATCGTCAAGAAGTTTTAGATTTGAAAATGTGGAATGACACATTATACAGTGTTTACTTACTGGAGACCCTTCCCTTATTTGCCACACCTGCCAGGGGGCTCCGACCCTTCACTTCTCTCACCTTCTATCCTCTCTCCCATTATTAGACCTACTTTATCTTACTTTATACAAACAACAGACCTTACTCTCGCAGGTCCATAAACCTACACCATTCTGGCCATGTCCAATAACTGCAACTTAAACACACCAACACTTAAAACAAGTTCTACGACAGATCAAGGTGTTAACAGTGTAGACTATACCTAACTGGATCCTCCCAGCTGCAATCATTAAAAGCTTTTACCTTAGAATATTTTAATACTTTTCTTGTTCATTCACGTCAATTTTATTCTGTATCCGTGTACCACCAAAAGATAGCTATAAAGTAACCAAAATATGTAAAGGCTTTTTAAGTTATATATGACTGATAATTATCACCTTTTATACTTTAAGACCACTGCTGATATTCACACTAATTTTATCACCTCCATCAGCCTTACCCATAATTAACACATACCCACAGCAGAGCCACCCACTGGCAAAATTAGGTACTACCACTACTGTTGGCAGACACGTACCAGCTGACGCTGTTTTCCACAGTCTCACGTGGCATGATAATATTTTTGTTGTAATGGGAGACTCTGTGAACACCTACAAGTATTCATGAGTCCCGCACTTAACGTCAAAGCTACAAGGCATTAGCAATGGTCCCATATGCCAAGAGAGCATTCCATAACCTGCTCCATCTTTCCACCTTCGGCCAGAGAGTAACGCAAATTTTAGTTTGTACGAGGTGCTTGACGTCACTTGGGGCTGCTGTTGGGAGGGTCGCGACGCGCTTCTTTGTCCGAGACCTACAGCATTCAACGAACTAAACCTCCTACATTACAGTTTCACTTTAAGTAACTTCACGCAGCAGTCTTTCTGAAGATGATAACAGTTCCGCAGCCGGCGACGAAATTTCCTCCTTTCACGCGATCTGAATGTTTACTATCGCGTTCACAAGAACCCACCACTGATACCTACGCTGAGCCAATTAAGTCTTATGCAGACCATCCCACATTATCTACGATCCATTCTAATATTATCCTTCAATCTATGCTTAGGCCTTCCAAGTGGACCCCTCCCTTCAGGTTTACCAACCAACCTTTGTCATCACTCCCGTGTGTTCTACACGTCCCACCCGCCCATCTCATCCGCCTTGATCTGTCAGTCCGACAGTGTCTGGTTACCTGGTGACAAGTTCAAATTATGTACCTCTCCTCCAACAATTCTATTCCACTTACCCCTTGTGCCTGATGTCTGGCAAGGATCGGTTCAACGCTATCCTATCGCTGAGAAGGCCATTGAAACCGTTTACTTTGTACAACTGCTCTTTCTTATCATTGTCTTCAACAGACAGGAAGGCGGGCTTCCCTTGCTCACCAATACCCTTCTGCTTCGTTTCTGCTTCAATCAGCTTATAGTCGTGCCAGTCTATTTTTACACGATCAGCCACCACAGAAGCTTTCTGTAAAAAATTTAGTTGACATCACCACGCATTATACAATACAGTTAAAAAAACATATACCATCGTGCGCAAAGGAAATTTAGTCGACATCACTACGCATTATACAATACGGTTAAAAAAAACATATACCATCGTGCGCAAAGAATCAAACTGCAAGTGAAGGACTGAAGTCTATTTTAGTTTCATATAGAAACATTTTTGTACTTTTCAAGGTAGTGTAATTATCACAATTGTAGTTGACAGTGTCAAATATCTGACTGTGAGTACAATATTATTATTATTATTTAGTGTTCTGTCTGGCGACAGGTCCATATGAACAGGATCCTTCCATCCTTTTCTCGGACTGGGACCTGTTCATATACGTTCTTGGCAGATGATCCAGAAGTGGTTTGCCATTGCCTTCTTCTGTGTGTGAATGGAGTAATTGTTGGGATGCCACGGAGGAAAACTCCGTGTTGCCTAGACCACGGCCTTGCCCAACACAAGTTATAAATTCGGGCAAGGAAGGAAAAGGAAGTTTTAGATTATGGCGCGCCTCCAGCTGTGTAGGAGGGTGTTTCTGGCATCTCATGATGGAAATAGAGTGGTAATACTGCGGAAACTTCAAAAGGCAATTTCTCGCTGTTTCAACGTATAGCGCTTTACGACGTTACAAATGCCACTTCTCTCTGAAGCGTGATGTTAGAGACCTAAATTATTTTAAGTGGGATTTGAGGTTTTGACGGCAGTAAACTTCTACCAGACTGAGTGGTGGAACTACCCAGAAGATAGCGTCTGAATTCTTTCGTCTGTGTGTTGCTGGTACCGACCAAATCATTCTACATAAAAAGTTCATGAATTTTAATTTCTCTAATTTACATAATATCATAAGATAGTGTAATTGCATCATATTGTGAATATTATATCAATTATTTGTTTTAATCTGTTTGATCACAATATAATTTTTATTTAAAAAATTTCTTATAATTAAGATAATAAAATATCATTCATGTTCCGTATCGATTGATCGATTTACATTTCGGAACATTTACACAACATGTTTCGGTTTTATAAAACCATCATCAGGTGTAAAATATATCTAAGAACTTAAAACTCAATTATGATTTCTGTAGTTTTTTTTGTTGATAATTGAGTTTTAAGTTCTTAGATATATTTTACACCTGATGATGGTTTTATAAAACCGAAACATGTTGTGTAAATGTTCCGAAATGTAAATCGATCAATCGATATGGAACATGAATGATATTTTATTATCTTAATTATAAGAAATTTTAAATATTGTGATATGACGGATTAAAACAAATAATTGAAATTACATAATATCTTTCAAAAATTTCTAGCATGATACATGGCAGCAGAAATTTAAATTCCACACTTAGATACTTAGAATTGTTCTCTGTGCCATTGTGTACAATCTGTATTAGAACAAGTAGATTCCATCGTAAGATATTGCATTACATTTAATTTCTTGTAAAGGAAATTAAAGATGGATGCAATGATAAAGAACAAGACAATTTAATGGCAAATACAAAAGAATAAAGGTCATAAATATTTTACTGTGATACGAAACTGAAGAGCGATACAAAAAAATAAGAGAATTGGGTTAGCACAGTCTAAGACTGGTACTTCGAAACTGAGAGGATCGGGAAAGGACGAGAGTCAGGCAGGTGACCTGTGTGTAGAAACAAGGACGATCTTCTTGGGCCTAAATATATTATTAAAATTTTTTGAAAATTAGGAAGTGGGCGGAACAATTTCTGAGCAGAAAATGGAGGTGGAAAATTATGAAAGTGTAATTCCCAAACCCAAATGAAATCCAGAAGCAACTTCAGAGACTCGGCCCGAAGCCACAGGTGCAAATCTGTAATTTCGTACCAAAATTCGCAGCACACCAGAAACCTTGTGGCGGCACAGTGGTTGCAAAACACTCGACTATGATACAAATCACACGACGAGTCCACTCAGTGAGGACACGGCAAAATTAAACGAGTCCAATTCAGCTTAAGGTCACAGACACAAAATACATTTTTCACACACAACACAAATTTGACAGTGACAGAAATGTTCCTTCTGTTCCGAAGCCAACTTACATTTGCTGGTTCAGGTTCGTTAAGGTGGTGTTGAGGTGCGACTGGTACAGCTCCCCGTGCTTCTGCGAGTTCTTGGCCGAAACCTGTCATCTCAATGCTGCGGACATATCGAAAGATCACTACCGTGGTGGCCACAGTCAGACAGGCGATTATCAAGAATCTGCACACACTTTTCACGCTTCGGCGCATCATGCTAGATTCCACCTCCTGCAGAGATGAGAGAACACACAAATTTTATTTTGCATCTCGTTACTCAATACACATATAAAAAGTGTGGAACTGTGTCCCCATAATTAAAATCAACCTTCTTCATGCTGCACCCTAATATTACGTCTTGATAAGTACACAATGGCTAAAATACAAATAAACACTCGTAAGACTTGAGGTTCTCACAGCGGTGAGTATGAAGATATCCGTCTTCTGGGTTGTTGCGCTGTGTAGTCTGGTCGATGTTAACCAACGTTTCAGAGGTCATACTGCCTCC
>NW_019061105.1:27041-55118 GCF_000696155.1 Zootermopsis nevadensis
GAAACGTTGGTTAACATCGACCAGACTACACAGCGCAACAACCCAGAAGACGGATATCTTCAAACACTCGTAACTTTGGTCTGGATTTACCTGGCTCAGGAGAGGGACTTGTGAGGACAGTAATGAACCTTTAGAGTCCACAAAAGATGGCGAATTTGCTATTCTGTTGACCTGCTGAGTGTACTGTTAGCTTCTCAAGAAATACCCTGATCCACGTACTTTTACAGCCCTTCCATGATGACTGCAATATACTTCGAGCAATTTGTCAGTCAAAACGATGAAATTTACAGATGAAGAAGCCATCACCAAGAATGGCACAATGAATTTTCACAACAATCACTTGTTGTTCAATCCAGTTCAGCATTATCAAGTGCAGACGATGTTCTGGTAGACCCCCATGTTTTGCCACAAATGCTAACAAAAACAGCTACTGACATTTCTTAGAAAATGACTGCCCAAGCTATTAGAAGACCTTCCATCAGCTTTAAGGCATGTACAATGGTGCTCCACCACATTTCAGTATTTCGGTTCTAGAAACCTTGGATAACACAGACCCTGCCAGATGGATAGGTCAAGGAAGACCTAATGAGTGGTCACTTCATTTTCATATCTCGACTCTAGTTTATGTGACTCCATAGCAAATCTTTTGACAGAAAATTGAATGTGGCTATCAGACAATCCACAGATTTTTAGACGTGTTTAGTAGTCCATAATAAGACACACTCACGACTGCATCAAAACTCACAGAGAACTTCCGAAGAAGCACCTGGAAAAAAAAACTGTCGTGACTTAGAAACGAGGCTTTTCCAGACCTTTGTTAACGTAACTTTTTCCATAGTTTTGGTGTGGCAAATACACACTCAAAGATTTGCCACAACTTTAAGTTACATCCTATAGTGTCACAGAAGCACATCAGGAGCAAAGTTTTATGAGTTGGTTTACGACGACTCGCAAACTGCAGGTAAGAGAATGGAAAACAGAATGAGAAGTAGATTATCACAGAACTAAGAACGTGTGACAGACCTACTGAAGGTAGGACATCGAAATGTAGGGACTCAGAAATAAATGAGAGCACAATAAAGTTTTAGATCTGCGTAGGTCTCATGTGGGACAGCAGAATGCGTGCGCATAATCAGAAGAGGTCTACAAGGTCAACGTTTATAAAAGCTGCTCAAAAGAAGAAATAGAACCGAAAAATATAGTGGAAATCCATGATTTGTAGCGCGTACTTGGGAAAAGATTGAGAGGTATTCTGATGAGTATGACAGAACTATTATGGACAGATGCCAATAATAAGATGAATTCACAGACAGATTAAGATATGCATGATTCTGGTTAATAATACAATGACATAATCAAGATATTATAATCTGAACTTCAGAATGGAATAAGGACAAATATTGAAACCTTGCTTACAAGGGGAGGGGCTGTGCATTAAAAAGATTATATTACAAGAACCAAATCATGCAGACCTGTATTATTCATACAGCATAAAATATAGAACAACCACCAAGATCACAACGCATATCTATGAAACAATAATGTATCAGTTACGTAAGATTTGAGGTTCTCACAGCGGTGAGTATGAAGATTTCTGTCTTCTGGGTTATTGCGCTGTGTAGTCTGGTCGATGTTGGTTAACATCGACCAGACTAATCTAAATATCAAGCACTAACAAGTCACAGCAGGAAAAACTTAAAGCATATTTAACAGACAGCATCTAATATAATCTGCTTACATAATTATAACCATTTTTGATAAGATGATGTTAAGATTCTTTACTTAATCTACATACCAAAGTAAATGTATTTTCTTAAGTTTCTTGTGTACAACCAATGCCTAAAAATGACATGGAGGTAGGATCCACAAAATGTCATATTTTAGCAGAACACAAATGTGAACTGTCAACTTCCTGACATGTTTAATGTTATCCGTAAGTTAAGGTCCCCATTTTGAACAGTGGGTAGATGGGCCTAGATCTGCTGTGGGCAATGATGAGGAAAATAATAGATGCAGAAATATTTCAGTGAAATAAAATACTGGAACTAGATCATTCCTCCACTTTTCAAAGTTCTGCCATTTAACATAACCACAAAATATGGTCATGACATACACTCGATTTCCATTCACAGTTACTACACATATAAGGTGCACCTAGATCCATTTCTCATTCAATTATTGGATATATAGTACACATGGGCAAGTGGGGTAAATACTGCTAGCCGTTCAAACATGCTACATGGCAAACGTAAAAATTATATGTGCCCATCACGCAAAGCTAACAAAATCAAGTACTATGAGGCAGCATGTACACGCAAGACAATTTCAATCACTAACAAAACCTCATTTTCCTGCTTCACAACCACTTACATTATTAGCAGGCTAATACAGATCCTCAGAATGGAAATGTGAAATTTCCATTACCACAAAGCAATGCGGATTTTACTTTTAAACGGGAAGCCACGTCGTACGTTTGACTTGTTTTCCAGCACTCCCATCATTGAAGAAATTAAATGTGAATTTCAAGTTCCGATCAGCTGAACATTCCAAAAAAGGAAGCAATGAAAAAAGAATTCACCAGTAACGCCACTTTTTCGTACGTAACACGCACTTTTCGTTTACACCATGTTTTGGCCATGAATGTACCACCCGTCAAGTTTTGTCTATGTGGCTTTCATTCCAAGGATGAATGTGCTATGTCAAACAGTATTCCTCTCGCTATTCTTCTCACCTGTGTGTTGACATAATCACTCAATTAGTATGCGATTATGTAGAACTTGAAAATAATTTCTATACATTACACCGACATATCACGTAAAACGTCAGCAGCAATTGATTCTAATCGCTATCATTCACTTTTCATACACCGCACGCAAATCTAATCACTGCCCCCAAAAAGCAGCAAGTCACAGATTAAACAGTGCACACTATAAACCAGTAATTCAATGTTGGCAACGTAACTGGCACATGACGTCAGACGTTTATTATACTAAGTCAATCCAAAACTGTAAATAAAACTGCGACGGCAGTTGGTATTACTTCAACCACTGCGAAGACTACAGTCGGCAATAATGCTAACCACCATCTAAATTCCCCCACCCATTCATAACATAGGATATTACAAATCTCAAGGCGTCTTTTTTTTCCTGTTGTGTAATCTGGAAGGCAGTTACATTTCGCACATGGTCACTGCCTCTAGGGCATAACCCTAATGATGGAGTCAGTGAGCACCTCCGAAACATGTCACTTTGCCAGCCTACAGTATAATATCCCATAGACAGACACCTCCAAACTTGCCACCCCGAGGACCTGAAAATCTCACCATTATAAATTCAGTACCTGGTACTGTAGAGAAATTTACCCTGTTTTCAAAAATGAATACACGCAAATTAGTTTTACCCATATCACTGTACTTGAATCCATCAGGCAAATACACAATGAAAATCTAAGGACCCAGGGCCATACACATGATTACAGTTATATACAGACTATTAAGTCTTACCATGGGGAAAATACCTCAACAAAACAACATACCAGGTACCATGGAAATTAACAACAGGGATGATATTAGTTTTCACTACACCAAGTGCTAATGATTTCATGAGGAACAACTGCCTACAGAAATAAAAACTGAGCGTTTTCATTCTACACAACAAACTTTTCTGTTTGGGTGCATTATGTAACACCGACCAGGAATACACCAAAAACAACACACAAACAAAAGATGGCTTTCTGGGTTGTAGGATTGTGTAGCATGATAGAATTTTACCAACATTTCAGACGTCCTTGCATCCTCCATCATGAGGGCGGTGACCCAGAAGACTCACCACTGTGAAAACCTCAAATCCTGCTTAACACATAAATAGGTTTTGAATCAGAATTTCCTGCACAGTCTATCCACAGCTAAATAAAAAAAAACATCTGCATGATAAAGGGCAGGTACAATACTATCAAAAACCATAATAATCACTTTCAGAGGGGTGTATATATCCCACAATAAAAAAGATTATCTTATAAGCAGTTGCATACAAAACAATACAAACCACACATAATAATGTACAACAATTCCAAAACATATGGACACCTAAACAAATATTGCAGAGGCTCACAAACCCACCTTCAAAGTAGAAGACTACCAGTTCAATCGGTCAATAACGTGCGTTAACTGCAGCAAAGAACATAGAGTGGATATGCGTCAGACTGAAGTATGAGAATCAGCAAGAACATTATGACATACATGGTTACTGGTATACTTTATTGAAATATAATGCTTTTAATGTATGTGTTTTTTCAAAATAAACTGTGGGACCCAGCACATAATTTTCAAAATGACATTAATAATAATTGTTTATCTTCAAATTAAGTGTGCATGTGTGACTGATTACTGCAAGAAAGGGAAAAGCCATATAAGGACAAACACAAGATTACAAATGACTCAAACTGTGATGGCTGCATCACTTCTGGCTTACAACTTTCAAAATTTCAAGAGCTTGAACTTTGTTACAGTGTTCAATGTAAGACGATGACCGGCTAAGGAATCAAATGATTTGCATCACTTAAATCTTCCTCCAGCCATTACTACGTTAACAACAGCACATTATGAAAAATTGCTGAACTGGTCTATTGTCATAACGCATTTCCGGTGCTAAACATCCAAAGTCAGCCTTGATGGCAACCGAGAGCAACGTCTTCTCTTTCAGCTCCGTGACATACGGAAAGGGTGGTCTGATGTTTCATTCGTCTCAAATCATCACTTACATTTGACCACGACTGCATTTCTGAATAAACTTTCGGGAGCACGTTAAGTGCACACATCAGCTGCTTTGGTGCAATGTAATTTATTGAGTTGACCTGAATACGCCATGTTAGAGCGTGTAGCGCACTGCAGTGCTTAGAAAGTAGATGTGTGCAACTGTAATGATAAAGATATGTCGCTCAGCTACATGAATGAACGAATACCTTCAGAGTGACCATGACCAATTCCTTCTGTGCATTATTTCATTATTAGTGACCACATTCACATTTTTCAATAATTTTTGCAACACCTACAGTATAAACTGGGGTTCAAGTAACATACAACTCCATAAACCAGAATCCTCCTTGAGAAGCTAATAGTTTCTCAGCTGCTGAAAAATATATGGCCTTTAATGGAGCCATCCACTGCGACCTTGCTCAAGCAAAATAAATATAATCTGCACCCTTCTTTCAGATTCATTTCAATGTTATCATCCAACCTATGACTTGGCCTTAAAAATGGTCTCTTTGCATCAGCTATTCCCACTGAAACCTGATACGCATTTGTCTCTGCCGTGCATGCTACATGACCTGGCCATTGCATTCTCCTTCATTTTACCATCGTAATGACACACGGTAAAAGATACAAGTTATGAACCTCCTCAGTCTGCTATTTATTCTCTTCAGCGAACTGAAACACACTGAATCCAGGCTTTCTATATGAAACTACTTATGGCAACTTAAGACATCACGACAATCACCCCCGACAGGGAAATATGTTGAAACACAAATCCACATTGAAGGTACCATCACGGGCGCAGGAAGATCACCGAGATGTAAAGTGGCTCCATTTCCAGGACAGCCATCAGTGGAATTTACTATGCAACTATCGACATTCTTACCGAATTGAAATCACGTGAAGACGGAGCAGAGTTCTTGAGAAGCTGATAGTGTGCTCACCTAGCCAAGAAATTCCCTGCCTTTTATGAAACCCAAAGGTTCATAATCGTGCATCCTGAGCCAATGCACGCCCTCTGACACAATTTCCGTAAGATGAAAGTAAGGTTACAAATTTTCAAAGAAATCTGACAACTTACTAACCTACTTACCTCAATAAGATATGCGGTTCCTTCCTCCAAATACTTCACAAAATAAGGAATGAACATATTCATGGTCTTTGAAATCTGTTGGATATTTTATTGGGAAGTGTGCAGGTAAATTGTATATAGGCATCATTTTTTGTGGACAGACTGTGATCCAAGCGCCCACCCAGCTTCCTATCCAACGGGTAAAGCATGGCTGGGGTGTGACAATGACCACTCACCCCCAACTACTGCTGAATGTTAAAAGTGAGTAGAAGCTGTACCATCTCTCCCCCCAAGCGCCTCCATGGCTTATAGTGGGGCAGCTCTACTTCACTGCAGAGGGAAGACGAGAACGATACCTTTGCGTACACAGATGCAATGTTTTATAAGGATCTCATTCAATGCATAGAAAAATTATAAATAAAAAATCTGTAATCAATATATGAAATTATGGTATTTAGACAGATGGCTATTTGTTAAGACAAAGGTGTTGCGAAAAGCAATTATTCATATTTTACTTTTCTGGGGTCTCGGGTTCAATTCCCGGCGGTGCCTGAATTTATAACTTGTGTTGGGCAAGGCCGTGGTCTAGGCAACACGGAGTTTTCCTCCATGGCATCCCAACAATTACTCCATTCACACACAGAAGAAGGCAATGGCAAACCACTTCTGGATCATCTGCCAAGAACGTATATGAACAGGTCCCAGTCCGAGAAAAAGATGGAAGGATCCTGTTCATATGGACCTGTCATCAGACAGAACACTAAATAAACCTCACAGAAACTATACTTTTACTGTGGTGGTGCGCTCGGGTACTGAATCGCAGGTCCTTCGACGGTCACTGCCCGTTTCTGCCATATTTACGACAATGGAATCTGTTCCCGGCAAGGTAAGGAGATCTCATCACTGATCAGTAATAAATGTGAGACTTAAAACAAATTCAGAGTTTCTGCACAGTTTATTTGTAATGTTCGATTCCCGGCGGTGCCCGAATTTGTAACTTGTGTTGGGCCAGGCCGTGGTCTAGGCAACACGGAGTTTTCCTCCGGGGGCTTCCCCGGTTTCTCCGTGGCATCCCAACAATTACTCCATTCACACACAGAAGAAGGCAATGGCAAACCACTTCTGGATCATCTGCCAAGAACGTATATGAACAGGTCCCAGTCCGAGAAGAGAAAAGGGTGGAAGGATCCTGTTCATATGGACCTGTCGTCAGACAGAACACAAAAATGGCTACTTTAAGTGAACTTTATTTTGTAATTTTACAAAGAACTCCTCAAAATTATCACCTCTCTGGTCCACACTCATCCGCCTCCATCTTAAGGCAGAAAGTTACACCAAAATGGTGGCATACAGCCAGAGCAGGGGTGTACTGCCACAAATGCATGCCATAACTACACATCTAAAGTCACACTGGAACTAACCACACCCTAAATAAAACATAATTTGTAAAGTATAGATGAATTACTTGGCAATATATGAAACCCAAAAAGAAATATTTTCAATGACATCGCTCACAGCACTCTTCCAACTCAGCATCTGCATCCCTACACAGCCCTGCTCTTCGTACTGCTTGAACGGTACTGCTCTGGCACAAAATCTGAGTGTAGCCAACTAGACGCAGTCTTCCCTCCTGCAAGGTGCAACGACCAGAAGATCTCCATCCATACTAACTTAATGAGATCAGGGATTCTGATGACCTTTGAATCACCTACGTGTAAGTCCCACGTTTTGAACTCCTACTGACGAAGATTGTGATTACTCTTTGATGCGATAATTTAATGTGAATAAAGAGGACCACAGGCATCCCATGCCGTTTCTGGCAACACGTCATCCGCATCTTTGGAGGAATACTGATTGATACTTTGTCCCTGCGGGAAACAATTCTATCTACAATTCTAAACTTTGGACATCACATGAATATTTGATCTGCTCTCACTGCGTCCTCCCTAAAAGCAGAACAATTTTTGTACAAACTTGGCTACTTTCTTGGAAAAGATAAAGTGTTTACGAGTATTTCAAGATGCACGACAGATTTTACCGACTTCAAATAACAGTAAATCGTGTTCATCCAGCAAAAGAAATCTGTTGACCTGCTGTCAGTAGAGAAATTGTTTATCAGCCCTCATACATAACTAAATATATGTATTAAGTACTTCTTAACGTGCGACTCACGTCACAATAAGGAGCACAGCTATGACATCAGCTTACGCCACCAGACAGCGCTGGGAGATCGCAACTGCCGCTTGTGAGCAAGCCGTGCCGCAGTAGCAAACGGAAGAGACGGACAGTGGTACCAGCTGATATCCATATTTTCACTCTGTGACAGTGCTGGCAACTCTGTAATAAATCACGTAGAAGGAGAAGCTAGTTGTATCAGGTAAAATAAAATGGTTATTTTAAATTCTGTACCCTTTACAGAAATCAACATTGAAAAATCAAAGGTAATGAGGATGGCACTGAGAGTAGAACCATTGAACGTTGTAATTGGAAACCAACAGCTGGAGAATGTGGAGCATTTCAAGTACTTGGGAAGCATAGTCACGACGGACGCCCTATGCACCAAGGAGTTGAAGTATCTCATTGTTCTGTTGTGTCTCATTGTTTTGTATTTTATTGTAGGTCACTGCCACCGGGTATAAACCCATTTGCAGCCAATAATAAATATATATATAATAATCATCAGAGGTAACATGCACATACTTTTCGAAAAGCAAGTTACCTAAGTCTTTAACTTTATTATTTTAAAGGAGAACTACACAATTAAAAATTTAAAACAATGTCTCCTGGGTTGTAGCGCCGTGTAGTGTAGTATAAGTTTACCGATGTTTCAGAGGTCCTTGCTGCCTCCATCATCAGGGCGGTGATGCATGCCCTTTCATTCCACTACCACAATAACAGTAAGTTGTTAGTATAATATAAAATCGGGTTCTCTGATTTTACGTAAATTACGCACACTTCAATAATGTTTTACGTTATATTTCCTTCTCGTGTGTTTACGGAACCGTCCTCACAAACCTCGTTTCAGCTGCCGAATTTTAATTTTTCAGAATCAATTAACTAATTTACACATTCATGAGTCGGTACAATGGTTAACATTTCTAAAATGAACTGCTTGTCAGCTCATGCATTGAACCCAGCCGATCCGAGGGCCGGAAACACTAGAAATACTGCAGTCAGCAAGACAGCGAAGACGATCGATTAAGATCGAGGAAGATCCTCTCGCCGCGCCGGCCCTAAATGGGGAAACTGAAAAGTCGAGAATACGGAAGGGATCAATGGAAGAATAAGATGAATATAAGAAAAAAAGTCGTATAAGTTTTCAAAACTTTGTCCAATATCGAGCGCACTTCTGTTCTAGAGACCGTCCGACTTAAAGGTGAAGATGAATTGCGGATTTACGCACGGGAGAAGAGAAACTAAAAATATCAGAACTAGCATTGGGTCATTTTGACGCCTTGGCTACATCTCTGTCGCACTTTTTTACAAACTGTTAGGCCAATCGTGAGCCGACAAAGAGAAATAAAGAAAATAAGACGAAAGAAAATGAAGATGCAATATATATAAAGCAAGAAATAAGAAAAGAAAGAGACAAAGTAAGAAGGAACGTAATGAACAAAGGGATAAGGGAACAAGAAACAGAGATGGAGAGCAAAATTTATTAACACAAAGCGATACAAAGAAAAATCGGGAAAGTTTTGGACGAAATTATTTTATTTTATTTACTTATGGCTTATAAAATGACCGCCAAGCTTTAATTTAAACCAGCATTGAAAAGATACTTAATTACACACTCATTTTACTCTGTCGATGAATTTCTAATGTTTACAAGTAAGTCGTAATTTAGCTAACCGACGACCTTAAACAAGGAAAGAAGATGACGTTCCAGGAATTAAAGCGAGAAGCCGAGAATAGGGACAACTGGAGAGCTCTTTTTGGGCAGAGCAATGGACCTGTCGTAAGACAGAACACTTAATAATAATAATAACCCTTTACAATGGTTGCATGTCTTCTGATCGGAATGTATAATTGCCGGCCTGTAATTTGTGAATGTGATGTGCGTTAGGCGTCTCTTCCCAACGCGTTGCTACTCACCACTCAACGTGCACAAGGCTTCGAGCTGTGCACATCTTGCTTCGTGACGTTGCTGCCGAATGCTTCCCTCATTGAAACGCCAGTAGAAACTTGTCAGCCTATTTTGCACTTGGAAATGCAAGTCAACCATTTGCTTCATTCCTGGAAACTTGACGTTGTCATGGGTGTCCTGCCACCTGGACAAAAAACAGGGGTTAAATTACTGTACCATGTGTGGATCACGTCTGTAAGATTCACATGATATGTCCCACCTGCTCACTTCCTGCTGTAGCTTCTGCAGCCTTTCCTCACTGATTTTGCTTACTGTGCGACTTGATATACAATTCTGCGCCTCGGCCCGAGTATGCAACCAGTGACGCACCCTCCTCTGTATGGCCACAGCTGCCTGAAGCAAGTCACAATAAAAAAAAAGAGGCATCTTTCAAGCCCAACACACATAATAAGATTCAGAATGACTGGCTACAATTCTCAGAAAATAATATACCCAATTGTAGCTAAGGTTATGTGGAAGCAATATAAGATAAAAGCATGAAATAATTGTTTTGCCTTCCCTAATTACATTACTAATTCTTCTTCACGTATTTTAAACATCCAACTTCTAGTTTTACACTCGCAGTTATCGCCTTAACATTACACAAACAGAACTATCTTTATTCTGAGCCAAGCAAGTGACAGTTATGAAACGACGTCCCTTCAAGACTGTGAGAAGTGGTGAGTATCATTAATGTGCTATAATGTAATCACATAATAACAAATAAAATCAACTTCAATAGCGTAGTACCTTTTCTCTTCTACGTTCACCTCGCACCTCTGCGAACTTCCGTCTGGTTCTGTAACCTCTCCAAGCCGTTTGTATTCGCCTTGCTGACATCTCGCGCAAACCGTCCAAGTAAAACGTCAACCTGTCTATAAACACAAATGCATTTAATAAAACTGAACTAATAATACCAGTGTAACTTTCTCAAACAGGAATCTTTCTCACCAGCTGGCAATACATCAAACACATCCAAGTGAACATCTGCGAATCTTCTACGGTTCATATTATTTTTTCTACGAATCCAAGTTTCAGCATCCATTTTAGAAAAATGCATAGAAAGAAGGTATGTCAGTGCTTAGATTAATTTAAATAATAACGTTCGGAACTTTTCTGATATGAAGCACACATTTACAGCTTCAATTTCTTCATAGTCTGTGAAAAACTGAGTCACAGATAATACCTACAGGGGTTTGTAATTGAATGTCATCAGATGGAAACTTATTTCCTGTGATCAATATCGGAAACGTGTTCTAGTAAATATTTCACTTTGTCACGCAGATAAACACTTGACCAAAAACTGACTGCACTCACTGTTAACCGAGTATGACTACCTCAGACCATAATTTGAAATAATCCCAACCCTTCTGAGTTCAATTCCCAGATATGCATCCAACAAAAGCTCGGTTCATACAGGACAAATTGTTTATTGGGATCATTCTCCCACCAGCAGCAAAGATAGCCCGAAGTCTGACCATGTCAAACCCTTGACGACAATCGTGTTAGCATTTTCACATCCAAAGTTATAGTTTGTAAGGTCGTGTTTATATACTCTATGCGTTCCACGTGCAGGAATGGTAAAACCTTGCAAGGGATATCTTGTGCAAGACTCAACCCTTCGTTAAGATTTTAGTTAGTTAAAGTAAGGTTGCCTACAATTAATTTAATGAAAAACATATTTTATGGGATGAGAGAATGTGGTGTGTTAGTCTACGGCCCAAAATTATTAATTGTGCCCCATCCCACTGGAACATCACAGTGCCACCCTTCCCGAGCAATTACTTTTGTGTGTAAGCATAATACATTTTGTGTACAAATTAATGTTATAAAACTGTCCAAACCTGCCAAAAATTGAAGATAAGTAGCGAGTTTTAAATGGTCCATTACCAGCAAAAGATTATGCAAAAACTTACAATTCCAATGGAAAAACGACATACGTCTCATTGCACCCAAAAGTATGAGCATAGCCCTCCTCAAGAAAGTTAGTTACTTCATTTGGTCAAGAACTTTTTATAGAACCCCCCCCAAATGTTCATTGCCACATCCATGAAAGCCACCAATGGTCCCTAATACAAGGCCCTGTGCAACATTTTCTAGAATGCTTGATTGTACAACAAGGAGTTGATAGCCCCTTGTCCAACTCCAAGCTGGAGGATGACTACTTATTCAAGATATCTGCAGCTGCACTCCATATCTAAAGGGTTTTCATCCATCTACATTCTGAGGACGTACCATGACGACAGGGGACCAACCAAACATAGTGGCTGCATTCAGAACACAGTTTTTTGCCTTCCCCATAAATGAATCGCTGCTTAGTCACAAGTCGGCACAATTACTCAGTGTTTCACATTTTAAAACAAGTTTTGTGATTGTAATTAAACTTTGTAACTGAAAACTGATGGTCCGATGGCTCTGCAGTAGAGGGCATGCAATATGCCGCTGCTGTACGTTCAGAAATTCTAACAGAAGCCATCGACTTTGTGTCACAGTTCAAAGCACTTATCTGGATGTAAAATGGCTCTCTGCTGCAAGTCTTGCGTTAATACGCGCACAACACAACCTTTTTCTTTTCTCTCCGTAAAGTGGGGTTCACTATTCAGCCTTTCTTCAGGTGGGCCTCTGCACGATCTGCCTCGCTTAACGCTGTGCATTCTCCCACCATCAGACATTCTTTCATGCACTACGGATTCCACAAGACTGATGTTAGTATAGACACGACGTCCAGAAGATGGGATCTTTCACGAGAGTAGAACACAACTCTCTTTTACCGCTTCTATAGCGTTCAGTAGATCAGGGTCCAGTTTATTCATACTGTCAGATACTACAAACATTTTCAGCCCAAACTTTACTGGCTTCATGGAATTGTATATTTTGAGAGACACCGTCCCCTTGAAAGAAACAGCAGCGGTGCTGGGTGAGCTACGCTGCGTGCACTTTGATGTGATGTCGTCGAGTACAGATTTTATCAGCTCTTCCCTTTTCATTCTGCCCTGTTCCTCAGCAAGCGCAAAATGTAGGTTCCAGAACAAGGACGGAGACTTGTCCCTTGGTTACACACAAAAGAAAAGAAAGGCATTTTGTTCACCCATGCCTCAGAGAAATAGTGAGTAACATCCGACATGGGATGCAGGCCCAGGTTTATCGAGACACCAAGCAGTGCCTTGAGGACACCAGTCTGTGATTCTAGATCCTTTTGTAGGGGGCATATTCTTTTACCATTCAGTGTGGTTTCCTACAGGATGAGGTCCGACAAATCCAGGTCAGACGAGTGTGGCAGTACGAGTAAGAACTGTCTCAACAAAATCTCATGGTACTTTAAGTTCAATATTCCGCACTGCAATTGCCGTGCTTGGTCCAGGGTCTGTCTAAATCAGCAACCTTACTTCTGTCACTCTTTCTGTGCTGTCCCTCGTACCACTCTAGCTCTCACGGGCACCAGCATCACTTATTTCGTAGTCATCATCACCAAAACAAATATCTGATACACTTCTTAACGCTAGCAATGTGCGGTATGGATATATCCTTTTTTCCACTCAGGAACAGTTTAGGAAAATGGGATTCATTCGCGCAAGGTTTCTGTTACCTCTTTTCTCTTCCTCGCGCGATAAGCTCAAACATTCCCCATTTTAATAAAGGTTAACTATTATTAATTTGGTGACAGTTTATGCACATGTTCATGTTATATATATCACTAATTACAAATATTACAATGTGGTATTAGGTTCTCATGGCCCACAAGATATCTCACAGGATATCTGACTTTTCCACCACGCTAGAGTTTCGCTAAATTGTTATTCAATCATATGATCACAATCACTTTTAACATACAAGTACATATTACATTAATTAACACGAGAATTCAACACGGCTGCCACTGAAGTAATGAACAAGGATTTTCAGATATCTGAGACACCTGCTACTGGCTTCACGCTAGTAACACACAACTCTAGGCAGCGAGTGTGTGTGTGTATTTCTAAGACAGCTGCACTGGTGGAAGCACAGGGGTATCCAGGCTTGGTGGCCTATGGGACAAAGCCTCTAGAGGAATGATTGTGGAGTGCCAGGCCCCAACAAAATGTTCTGAGGAATCACCTGGATGGCAAATTAAAAATTCTGCTTGGGAGTAGGTGTGGTGGTGGGGAGGGAAGGAGCATTACCTGAGACTGTTCCTAGAGACAGCCTGAAGCCCCCTGAGGGCAGCTCCCCCAGATGATACAGCAAAGGAAAGGCCTGGGGACAGGGGGCACAAAGGTGAAAGTAAGAACTGCAACAATATAAATAAGAATAAGAACAATAGGAATGTCAATAACAGTACAAAGAACAATTACTGTCCACAGATCACGAGAAAAACCGTGCTGGGGGAAGTCGTTTCTGGTGCGGTGCGGGGGCAATGTTTCTTATCAGCTGAACTAGAGGGCTGCTATTGGTGGGAAGTGCGACACGCCAGAGTTTTACGCTACTACACACAGACTGAAAACATCAACCAGTTAAGAGTAGCGTGTAGTGGGTACACCTCTAATGTGTTCTGATAATATTCTAGATTAAATCGCTGTGCCACTGTGAGGTAATCTTAAAGCTGTACCCATCAGAACACACGAAAGCCTGTCGTCTGTTGTTCGTTCAGTGGTTGTGGAACGAATGCTTGTAGGACGGGTCGTAACTCACAGCGAAATCTTGCGCATTTAACTAATTCCTAGCAGAGATTTTCTCCTGGTCTGCGGACTGTACCTCATGGTTTGCCCACTTCATGGGGAAACCACAGCAGACGAGAGAGAGAGGCCCCCCCCCCACACACACACACACGCAGGCAGGCAAACAGACAGTGATTGGCCTAACAGGTATTCATCATTTAATAACATTAAAATTAAGATGGAAAGTCAGAAAAACCTCTGTTTTTGCATTGATGAAATTTAGCCTCCTTTAGAAATGAAAACATAAAGTTGTCTGTATGCGTAACATCTGAGAAAAAGGGAAAATAACAGGAATTATATATAAAAACATAAGGAGCTTCACAGGTTGGACTCGTGCTTTGGTGCTAATGTACGCAGCATTCACTGGGTAAAACAACAAAATTTAGGTTGCTTATTTTCACGTGAAGAGTACACACGGACGATGAAAGCAAAATTGGTAAGATAATATGAAATTAATTGTGGAAAACCCGTTCATAACAACGGAGATTAAAGTCAGATTACTTATAACAGCCTCCAATTAATGGCTCTTCTGATGACAATGTTGAACATCTGGGCTCTATTGTAACAATTTCTGAATGTATAATGACTTCTCTGTACCAAGAAGTCAAGACAACTAGATTTACTAATTTTCAATACGACGAAAATACTCGCACAAGAATGTACGCGGCTCTTCAACTTCCGTACAGGAGACGTAATGTGTGGGTACGATGGAATCAGGGCTGAATTTCAAACTGGGACAAGAGCAAACAGAAAATTAAACAATGATACATCATTTGAAAATGACTCCATAAAAAAAAAACATTCTCACTCACTTTGCAGAAGATAATTGACATCACTACATTATCATCTCCCAAGTCCATTCCCACTCAACACGGGAACCTTTCAATGACAATGATCACTTCCTCTAGTTTTGTTTTTGGCTTGTTATTAAATTTTAAAACATTTAACACTAAAAAAGGAGGGAGTGTAATATAACGCCAACTCAGTACATTACTGCAATACAAATACTAAACATCACAAAATACTTATACATATCAATGTTCTCAGTGTGGAAGAATTCGTGTAGATCTTGCACATAAATAGAAACTATTCAATTCGGTAGTTCTGAAAGGTCCGTTCTAACAAAACTACAAAGAAAGCTAATTATTTCTTCATTTATTGAGCCTTGTGCATATAAAATGCAGCACAGTATCCACGTATTCCAACAAAGTTAGAGACTATACAATAAGAAACTTCACGTGTTACAGACCACACCTTGGTGTCTTTGTAGCGCACACACAGCCTTGTAAAAACTGTATATACCTTCACAGTAATAACAATAACTTACTCATCTTCACTCATGTTTCCCTGCAAAGCTCTGTTAATGGTTCATTCAATATAACAAAAATCACAAAAGTATCTATCAAATGTTGTACGAGTAATTCTCCTTTAGGCCACAAATGACCCTTCAATTACGAGAGCTTCAGAATTGGATAACGTAAGCTGAAATACGCGGAAATGAATCATAGCCTCACACATGTTGCTTCAAAAAAATCAATACATGGTGTGACATGAACACTTACTGCACAACACAGTTATGATTACAAAATACAATAATATTTATAAAACATAACAAATTGTCACAATTCCCAAGATTATCATAGAGCAAATACAATTCATTATATTTTTTTTTACATTTAATATATATATATATATTTATAACATTTTTATCATACACTCTCCCCTCACCCCCACTCTATCGCTATAATGGCGTTAAGTACAAAAATATATTTGATTTCAAACACTGGTGCTAGATTCAAAAGGACTTTGCTTCTTTTACATATTATCAGGTAGATACTAGTCTACTCTCCATATTATGCGCATGAGGAAACTGTACACACAGAAGAAGAAAAGTCTTTCATCAACCACCCTGTATAAGTGTGAATTCTGTTACCATGACAGCAGAACATTTGAAATCAAGGCCTATGTTTAGTCAAGGGTTTCACGATTTGTAGTCTACCAGTGCTGAGAAATATCGTTGCCACTGCTTACAGAATTTTACAATAAAGTACAAAGGCTATATCTATCATGCTAACATTTCATAATCACAATAATCAACGCACAAGGAATGCGCACTTAACAACTACGAAACGCCACATACTCTGCTGCGTACAGTCAGTCACGTGACTAAGAGTGCGCTAAAGGACTGGACGAACTGAGGAAGGGCCAATCAAAGCAAAGAACAAATCAACCAATTAACTTTAGGAAGAGTTTTTCACAATTTTAAATTTCTGAAAGATGCAAAACTCAAAGCTGAGTACAAAACCATTTATAAGATGGAATAGCAAATGGATAACAAGAAATGAACCACTTCTAACTCTGAAATGAGTTGGCCAAGTCTCTTTGAAAACACATTTAAAGGAGCATTAGAAATGTGAAGAAGTCATATTTAAATGTTCTTCCTGCTCGACAACTACCAACCGTATAGTAAACAACACTAAATTAAATTTATGTTGTAGCCGATTTCTTACCCCTAACTTGCAACGCCTTCGAATCTCCAGAATCGAGTTCTGTACACGTAAGCGTAAATGGCGACATTGCTTTTATGTATTCCTATACAAGCTCGTGTTCACTAACCACTAGACAGCGTCAAATTAATTTCTGTAAGTGACATTTTAATTACAGTTCAGATTGATCCATGAAAACACACGCATTCCACATTTTTGTTTGTTTATTTGGTATATAAATATTAAACTGAAGATGTTTATAGATTAAAATTTACAGAAATATTCTATAAAGTGCACATACCCTTGTATTGCAATCTGTTGTTGATAAATATGATAGAATTTGACAGGGATGGATCACCTATTAAAAGACTAACGCATTTCACCGAATAATTAACGCTGTTAGCGTTGTGAAATATTTAAGATCAAGCGAGGATATAACAACTCTTAAAAGAAATATATTTTCAGTAATCTTATATCACAGTTCCTAAGTACATTTAAGTAATATAAGTATAAATAAGAGAAATTAGTAGATTAGAACAGTTTATCTTCAATCTGGGGCACACAATCTCTAAAATGCAAATGGATGAAAAGTTTAGAAGTACTGTAGGACAATTTGAGCCTTAGTGAAATTATTAAAATGGATTAAAACTTCATTTCACATAGTATCATCATGGGGGTTATTAAATTAAAAAAATTGCTGTGCATTTGTCAGGTGCCACGAATCAGAAAACCACGGTTCTGGTGAGGGAACTACGGCAATGTTGTGAGGACAAAATAAATGACTGTACGAGAAACAGATTCTGTTAAGTCTGAGCTGGTACAGGATTGAGACCAGGGAGTGGGATAGTTTCATGCGCTGGAAATCTATAAAGAATGGAATTAAGACACAGTCACATACGGTGGAGAGACCAGAGTACGAGAAGCGTAGCTACGTGTTAACACAAGAAATTCAGAGTTCTACCTATGCAAGGGACGTTTGTAGTCAGAAAGGAAGAATATTTTCGGATGATAACAGGAGAATCTGAATACACAACGAATTTCCAAATATCCTACTTGGCTTATCACGCGAAGGTGCAGAATCTATTAGTTCCGATAGCTGATTTTAACTGTGAACATAAAGGGCTGAATCTTTAAATATCCCAAAATGTAGTATGAAGTATACAGTATGAGTCACGACTAGATGGTATAAAGATGCACCTTTCAAACCTGTTTAGTCACGTGCTCTTAACGTAACTTCGCAACTTATGAAACATGTGACAATTAGTCATTTCCCACTGTAACAAGAGTTCTAGTAGTTAAACGCGTGGTAAAATGGAGGTACTGACTTTCGGCTTCTTTCTGGAATGCCATATTTTATTCCAATTTTTATTTAGAACATTCCAGAGTACATGGTTTCTGGGATACGAATTTAAGAGATCAGTTTCTAGGTTAGTTGATTGTTCACAATGGCTTCACATTCATCACGCTGACCACTGTTTCGTGGAATTTTATCGAAAGGAATATATTACAGATAATCTCACAAAAAAAAAATGTGAATGACTAATGAACATGATTGTATGTCGGCATACAGAGATATATCGGCATGTTATGTCACATGGAAAGATGCAACGTTGAAAGAATGAATTGTTTGATTTTAGTTGGTAGCATCTCTAATATTTTAGCGTGACTAATTATGTTACAGCAGTACGTATGTGATTAAATATAGTGACTTAAATTCTTTTTTTTGTCCTCACCGTCTCTATAAACTGAGCGGATGACGCGCTACTGTCAAATTCTTCAACAAATAAGCAACACAATGTCCTCAGGTTTTGCATCCTCCAATCTAGTTATGAAAACTGTAACCTGTTTCACGTCGTCAAGCCGCGACTCATGACGGATGAAGGTAAAAGAGGAAAACAGAAGATTGTAAAAATGTGTCCTTCACGTCACCATGGAAAAGTTAAATAAAACGTAGTTTTATTCGTTAAGCCACGGAAATATTCCACGACCGTAATTCAGCTTCAGACAAATCATAGGACAGATGATGCGACTGCGGTAACACTGGCACCATTACTACTGCTCTTGCTAAGATACAACGATCAATAATATATTTATTTTACATTTCAGATGCCTGAGTTGATATAGTTCAAATTACAATCTATGTAGGAAGACAATCACATATATGATCTGAAAGGTATGACCACTATTCTACACTATACAGATTGAGCTTCTCAATACTTTCGTCCTCGCGTAATCACCGTCAACAGCGTTACGTGGACTTTATTGCAAACAAATGGTTCTACAGAACACTTTATTGGCCATAATATATTTATGAGAGTGGAAAAACTGATACACAAAACCAAAGCTACTTTGTTTGCTACTAAAACTACATTATCTGGTACTGATTAAAATGTATGGATAACCGATGTCTCTGATATAGTTTAATGCTACTCGTTGCGTAACTCGTGCTTGCAGATTTTCTCCCACAACAGGGTTACCAACCATATCAAGTTTCACATGTTAACGAAAATTCAGAAAACGTGGGTGCAGATGGAGGTATGATGTTACAACGGAACTTTGGGAAACAGGGTTTTGGGGTGTGAATTGGGTTCATCTGGCTCAGGATAGGGACCAGTAGTGAGCTCTTGTCAACATGATAATAAACATCTTAAGTCCACAAAAGGCAGGGAATTTCTTGAATAGCTTTTCATGAAACATTATGCTCCATGGAGTTAACCAGAAACATTTCTTGAAAATGTGTTCTATATAGCACTACGATTACCTTCATTACAGGTATTCTGTATGGAACATAAACAAAAGAATGCTATGTTTGTATATCTGCTTGACATCTTTCAAATTCTAAATCCTTCGTTGGATGTCGTAGACCTGCATGGCGAACCCTTACTCAGACATACCGAGAACATGGGTTCAGAATTATCTGCCGAATATGACCAAAACTTTACTAAAAGTAACCACACTTTTGTATTATATTTTCTTGCAGTGGTTTTAATTTATTCCCTTGAATACAGATCGCGCTGTAAAAAATTTGACAAATGTCATAAATGTGAATTAGGTAAATATTTAATGTCATACACGTAATTCAGCACGACAAACCACAATTTTAAAAATTAAAAAAAATTGTTTGAAATAATTTTATACTGTCCAATAATTATTCATTAAATAAAGAATGTCGGAAACAAAATTTATACGCGTTAAACAACGTGTATATACCATCAGCAACTTTTAAAAGAGACTTCGTTGTTTTCTTGTCCACAGTTAAGATATTTACACTACCATTAGGCATTATTAAGCAACATGAGATTACAAACTCTGGCAGCAATATGACGTAACCTAACCTGCGTGGAATCCTGGAACTCCAGACTTCCCCCACCACCTGATCCTCTTCTTGCGGATTCAGACCACAACCTAAGAATCAGCAGATATAAAGTATTCTTTTGTTTTTAATCACAGCGTAAAATTTAGTGCTACAAGATGGCAGTAATTTCAGGTATGTATACTCTATTATGGAGTACAGGTTGATCAGCAAACCTGAGTTCTGCAAGTGACACAGATACTGCACAATTTAACACAACAGTTTAGGTCTCACTTAACGACCACTACGCATTCTACCGTTAACAAAGCTAACCTGAGAAATATGACAAAACGATATCATAAACTCAGTATTACAGTCTGCACTGTTCAGAAATATTATTCTCGTTAAAAAATACGATTCTTTTAATTAGAGACGTGACAACCTTAACTTTTAAACAAATGGTAGTAGTAAGGAGACATACTCGTCGTTACAGTACTCTTTTAATTTAATATCGCGGTTTTCTGTCATGCACTTTTACAGGAACTTCCTTCCTGATGTGAGAGCGGCGAAGTATCAGACTTCGGGTGTTCTGGATGCTGGCTCCACTATGAGAAATAATTCTCACGCTGTTGAAACAAAGGCAGCGGCTGAATTGGAGAAAGATCGTCCTCATCGAAACTCGGCTCGGTGTTGAGCGGCAACGTTGCTAGTGCTTTTACTGCCAAAGAACAAGAATGTTTATCAGATGTTTCAGCTACTGAAACTTTTTGGAACTCACCAATTTATTTCAATACATTGTAATAATAATCTTTCTCTTTATAAGATAGTGTAATTGCGTCATATTGTGAATATTATAACAATTATTTATTTTAATCCGTCTGATCACAATATTTAAAATTTCTTATAATTAAGATAATAAAATATCATTGATGTTCCGTATCGATTGATCGATTTACATTTCGGAACATTTACACAACATGTTTCGGTTTTTATAAAACCATCATCAGGTGTTCTTAGATATTTTACACCTGATGATGGTTTTATAAAAACTGAAACATGTTGTGTAAATGTTCCGAAATGTAAATCGATCAATCGATATGGAACATCAATGATATTTTATTATCTTAATTATAAGAAATTTTAAATATTGTGATAAGACGGATTAAAATAAATAATCTTTCTCTTTAGTATGAAAATGTTTTTTCTCTTTAAGATGCTGGATTCCACTATGTTATTAATGGTCTAGACAGCGTTTCTCAACCTATGGTACACGAGCCAATGTTGAATGGTATGCGAACAAAGTAAGAAAATCAAAAGATAATATTCACATAAAATAAGTTTTCCCTCAACACATTTGGTTAGTGGTATATTTCATGCGTTAAATTAGGATTAGTGGCGCGCCAGCGAAAAAGGTTGAGAACCCCTGGTCTAGAATATACCCGAAACATTAAGATTTATATCTTATATTTGCAGTTATAAGTCAATTTTCTCAATAAGTTTCTTCATTCTTGCTTTTGGTTTTCCCGAATATAAGCTTAAAATTAATAATATTTGCAGTTATAAGTCAATTTTATCAATAAGTTTCTTCATTCTTGCTGTTGTTTTTCCCGAATATAAGCTTAAAATTAATTATGACTGTGAGAGAACATATATTTCATAGAATTCACGGTCTCATTCTCACACGAAGCCGACAGCTGGCTGTGATGTATACAGTCTGATATTTCTCTAAGCAAGTGTGATGGGGGGGGGACTTGTATTCTCCATTTTAATGCTGTACGCTGGGCAAAAGTGAAATAATTCACATTTATTTAAAATAAATTTCTTTCTACGAACACTTAGTATAAGCAGTGTTTATATCACTTCAGAGCATATTCAATTTCACATTGCAATAAAAAGTACGTTAATACATGCTATGACAAGCAGATTACAGGAATGGCAATGTGTATGAGAGATATTCTGTCTGCAACTTGGGCAAATTACTGGTTATTCTGATTGAGGTTTTATGTGGTTTTCTTCAGTCATACTAGGAAAATGCTAGGATACCTTGAAACAGACCAAAACTACCTCCTTCAAAATTCTTATCTAGTAACAATTCATGGTATTTCGACCTCATTTGATGCTGTACAATCTACACATTTGAAACATATAATAACATTATCTCAGGATAAATCAATAAATCCTTGCTACTAGAACACCTTGTCCATGTGTCTTGAATGGATATATTACCCCTAATGATATGAATCACAAGAACTCATCAGCCCAATACCAGAAGCTTCTGACGTCAGTTGTAACGAAATAACAGCGTCCGTACGCAGCCTCACGTGTACCTGTGCTAGCAGAGACAGACAACGACGCAGAAGCTGTGGAACTGGAAACTTGAATCTTAACCGGGCTATTGGATATTATGGCTAACTAAAGCTTTCCTCAGCATCTTGAATGGTAATTTCAAATATCTGAAGAATGCCATCTTTCCAAATCTTGGGATACATCTCATCTCTTTTAACATCACATAACCAGTGTAGTTGAACCATCATCATTAAATATCATTATGAGCCGAGAGTGCTCAGGTCTGTTTCGTGTCCATCTTTCACAACTGTATTTGCTGTAAAATGTACTTGCTTACTTCAACGTCCAAATGAAGTTCCTCATTCTTGAAGCAGACTGTATGGTGCATGTGAAATCTTTTGTTTCCAAATATTTTTCAGGGATGAAAATCCCAATATGTGTTCAGATGGTCAGAGTTTGATTTACAATTTGTAAAATTCTTTGTCCTCGAGTTCATTCCACACATCCTCAAAAAATGAGAATGAAGCGTGCGTCTGTATCAACAAATTTCGTGTGTGATAATTTTGTTTTCAACTAAGCAATGAAATTTTAGGTTCTCGCAGATGCGAAGATCTCAATGTGTGGACTAGCAGGAAAATCTACTGGCAGACATTCTGCGAGTAAAGAATGTGTTGGAAATGTCAATCATTTCCGTGCCATCTGCAGAAATTGGCGAGGCAAAGCAGTACTCGACTTGATACTCGAAACAGTTATTAAGGAATTGCAGGATTTGAGGTTTTCACGGCAGCGAGTCCGAAGATCGTCGTCTTCTCGGTCGTTGCGCCGTGTAGTCCACGACGCAACAACCCAGAAAACAGCCATCTTCAATTAAGCATTTATTTGGAAGAAATCACTTACTGCCATATTCAAGAAAATCGTTACAGACAACTCAACACAAAAATAAAACTTCCTCTGTGAATAAAACATGGCAGTAAGCCTCCTTTTATATTCGTATTTGACACATCTTAAGGCCGCCATTCACGATTGCTCCAGATGGATGACATCCGAATGGATGACGTCCAAACGGATGTCGTCCAAAGAGGTACTACATTCACGGTACATTATACAAGTTTGGACTTCACTGGACGAAGGCTCGTGGCAGACTGGCATGAGAATGGACCACGTTTCCGCCACTCACGAACCGATTTGGAGTGGCTCGACTCGGACAAGGAAATCCGAGTGCAACGAGAAATGTAACTGGGAAAACACTGGATCATATGCTCGTGGCAGGATGCATTCACAAGATCCACCCTGTAACTAGTCTCTGCTTAAACGAATAAAGGAAGGAAATAAGCTTATAAAGAGTAAATTATAAAAGAACTTGCTTACACAAAATACAAACAAATTAAAAGACCAACCTGCATCAGAGGCAAAACAGCTACGTACATACGCTCAAATCATTCCTGGGATGGAACTGAGGTTGAACCTAAATGATAACAAGACAAGCTACTCATTACAGAAGTTAATTGCTACAAAATAAAAACACAAGGTTAAAAAGTTAGCATGCTCAAAGAACGCTCATACTCAGACGACACTTAGAACACATCATGATTAGTCACACAGATGCGGTCATTAACTTGAAAATATAAAATTTTCACTGCAAAAAGAACCACTGAAAAAATGGTTAACCATAACAGAACTTTAATTCGCATGGCATTATCGGCGCATATTGCAAATCGTAAAGTCACGGTAAACTCTCGTAACAGATCAGAAATGTTAACTGTTGCTTATCTTTAAACACAGCATCTGTGTTGCATGAACTGGAGGACTGGCGCGTGCGTTCCTTCAAGGGTAAACTTTCTCAACACCGATAAAAATAAAATGTAATACATGTGTCCTGTCACCTGTGACTTTCCTGTTCAACAAAGTGAACAGGAACAGTTCCGGAAATATTATTTCGTGACATTTCAAGTAAATATTAAAGTTAATGAAAATGTAAAGTTGAAGTTATTCCTGAAGGAGCAAACGACACTGAACACTGTCACAGACGTGTTCATTTCACGTGACACGTATTGATAAAAATGGCCATAGTTCTGTATATGAGATTTGACGACGTTCATGAGATTTGCATAGTTCAGTCAACTAATTGAAGGTTCTGAGGTGCTCATTCCCACCGAGATCACTTTAAATTTAGCAAACATGAGAAGTTTCTTATCAGAAGTTCAGGTGTTCAAATAAAAGATTTGTTTGGAAGTATAAAGAATTTTCTTGGTGATATGTTTCTTTCTACATTAACATTTATGAACAAAAATTTTGTCAAACAAAAATCTGGTAAGCTGCTATACGCCTACTAATCAATCCTAAGGGGTTCTGACAGTTGTCTATTACTATCCATCGTCTGGTATTCTGAAGAGAACGGATTTTGGAAGCTGGATCTCCTTCGATCCTCAGGCGGAAGATGTGGGAAATATCCGCTTAATTAGGAGCAGCCTCGATCAAATAATAGGAACTGCATAATTAATATACAACGTCATCGCAACAAACAAAAATTTATGGTATTTTAATAATCATCAAACATGTTTCGATTCACAACTGACATAATGAGAGTTTGCTTGTTATTGAAGACTAATATTAAGTAACAAAGCATTTTCAAGTTAACGTTCCTCAATCAGACAAATATTTCCACACGTTTTGAAGCTCTTTAAATGTTGAATTAAAACCCAACATTAATCAAAAATGCAGTGAACATACATGCATGCTAATGCCTAGGTCCACTGACAGCAGTCCAGAGGCCAATAGAATTGGACGTGCTTGTGTTTCCCACCAATTACAGAGCACTCGAGCAAAACAGCAGATCTCTGGTACGCTTCTGGTAAATTTGTGTAATTTGTTGGAAACAATTTCTTTCAAATATGTTTTCAAGAAAACATGTTGTTGCATTAACCCTTCAGCGTGGGAGCATTTAAATCCAAAGTCTATTCCGTGCTGTGGGAGGAGTTTCTGCTTGGGGATTTAATTTTGAGCTGAAAGTGCATCATTTTACTTATATGGGCACAACTTCCCTAATAATTGATGAATTTTAGTGAAACTTTGAACAAAATGTTCACACCACACTAGGCTTTATAGAAAAGTAAAAAAATTACCTTAAAAGTTGAGTTTTGTGTGGAATATCTTGAAACAGCCATCAACACAGAGACCAGCCTCACAATCAGGACACCAAAACACTGTCTTTCACGCACAGGTAAATCATCGATTACACTTGATTCATCATCTGAATCGAACACGCTACTTTCGGAATCAGTTAGAGGTTCGTCTACACTTCTAGCAATGTCTTGAGGAGACAAAAAACGCCTGCTACTCGAAGCCATAATCACGGCTGACTGACGGCAGATATGTACTATAGAATTCTGTTCATACCAAGGGGAGAACAGAGAATGCATTGACTAAGGTCGTTGACATCATATACCGTTAGAAAGCTTGGAATGTGTCCTACACAGCCGTCGTAACCTTAACTATATTACTCCATTTGTCTTCCCTAGAGAGAGCCACAAAGCAGAGGCTGAATGCAGTTGAGTTCAAAAATCGATCTATATTTCAAAGTTGAAAAACACTGGTAAAATCGATCTGTCAGAGTCATGTTATATATCAATCGATAGCCAGCTTTTTTCTCTACATGGCTACTGGATCCAGAATACATAAAATACAAGGTCAGTCGCTACAAAGAAGGAGAAGTCTTAGCGCGCATTATGCGAGCAGTGCTCGGCACTCCACGCCATGGGATGACTACGTCATGACGAGCGATGTTCGGCACTCCACGCTGAAGGGTTAAGGAACACTTTCCAGAGAAGTTCAAAAATCACAAAGCTAAGAGGCAAGAGTAGTCCCAACTTTGCGAAACAAAAAGCTGGCTTTGGTCTGGAACTCCATGGACCTGTTACTAATAACTGATCCACTTGCAACATTAATGCATCACACAGCCCAACTTTAACCCCTACGCAACATTCAGCAGTCAAATGTCCGTGCTTTACCTTTTACAGCAAATTTTTACTTTAGTCCACATCAAGAAATCATCTCTCTTCACTGCTATATCTGACTTTACTCTCTGCGCTATAAAAATGCGTTCTTCGTGGTCAGTACAGTGCTGCCGTCTAATGTTAAGAGTCTTCAGTTGAACACAGATGTCACAGAAGTGCCAGGCCGATGAAATGTTTTTGTTCCGAGTGAAATTTTGATATCTGGTAACATCTCAATTTTGAGCAGTTGAAAAGATTGTAAAAGGTGTTTTGTGAATAAAATACTGATCACTTAACTGGTCTGTTAGCGTAATTTCTGTGATTCTTATTCCTACGTACGCACGATAACCCGATCACGAGTTTAAATTTTTACCATAAAATTATATTCCATTAGCAAAAGCAGTAAACAAGTAACGCACAGCAAAAGGTTTAAAACTTTGAACAGGCAAACACAAAATCACCTAAAGTCGTCTAGACTGACAAATATAAGAGACGTCTCTTACTCTCACACTTACCAGCCACCATTTTGCTTTTCTCCATCACCTGTTTGGCCAGGATCTGATTCAGCTGAAGCAGATGTTCTCTCTGTTTCTTTTCTGCCGCAACTTTCTTCTTCAATGTTGATGTTTGTTCCTCCTCTTCTCTCTCTGTTGAAAGTACCAACGGTTAAAACTGGAATTCACGCGAGGAATATAACGCATTTGAACTGACGACATAGGGCATCATGTCTCGTCAAGATATTCTTTAGTTGGAAAATACATTTATGGTCATGGTCTATAAAATTTTGTCAGATCCTATTTCTTTTCCAAAAACTCCCCATACGAGGTGCGATCGGAAAGTTTCAAGACTGCGCGTATAAAAACCCGTACACTTATCTCAGGTATTAAATTCATCCATCACCCTCGAAGTAGTTCCCCTGGGAGTGAACACAACGATCACTTGTTATTGAGAACGTTTTGGTTAAAATAATTCATCAAATTTGCCAAAGTTACATTCATGAATACAAAAACATGCTCTGTTAAACAGTGAGCAGATGACTGCATCTTTTGCAGCTCATGGAATGAAGCACAGCATCACTCTACGGACAGTAATCTGTTACCCTACATTAAAAATAACGAGAACCTTTAGAATCAGAAGTTGTAATGGAAGTTGTTTCCGACAGCATCTTCCTAATGGCTTCCGCTTTCTTAAGCCGATGCATCTGCTCTTCCGCAGAAAGTTCAGGGGCCTGCAACAGACAGTCAACTGCTTGAGAAAGGAAAAATATGTAACAAGTAAGGAAATGTATGCACTGGTATTGTAGTATATGTCAAGTAACATCGCGACACGTACATTTTATTTATTTTATTTAGTGTTCTGTCTGGCGACAGGTCCATATGAAC
>NW_019061105.1:63754-96683 GCF_000696155.1 Zootermopsis nevadensis
TCCGTATGGGAAACAATTAGATACTGACTGACAATCACTTGAACAACTCTTGCTTCGTGATCTAGACGGAACAATTAAGACTATCTGACCTACAAAATCCATTAGCTCAGTGTCTTCTTCCACAGCTGTCTAAATTAATACCTCGGTGCTTAACTAGTTAATTTGCAACCTCTAATGATTCTGACCTCCACAGAAACTGCGTGTGCTCCACTACAAACACGCCATACTTCTGTAGAAACGCAGCAAAATATTTATAGGTGAAGGAATTCATTCCAGTGAAAGGAAGGAACAATATTGTGAAGACGCATCCTAATGCATCCACAGCTATTCATTCTGCCATAAAATCAGCATCATCACGGCGTAATATTCGTTATTCTCGTGAGATTTAAGGTTATCTTCGGAGTGAGTATGAAGACAAAAGGCTTCTAGGATAATGTGCCATGTAGGATCGAAGACGGTGACCATCCTGACAAAGGAGGCTTTGACGTAATAGTTGCCTCAGTAGGATTTGAGGTTTTTAGAGCACTGAGTACAAAGATGGCTGTCTTCTGGGTTGTAGGACCATACAGTATCATAGAGCGATGGTAAACTTCAAGCAGACTACATGGCGCTAAACCCAGACGACGTCCATCTTCGACTAGTTGCCTCATGCACATAAAGACTTGAGAGAAGTACGGAAAAGTGACACATTTAAATGAATGTTAAACAGCGGAAGTTCCAGGAGAGCCTTTAGCAGAAGACGTTTCTGGTGACCAATCGGTGTCATGCGTAGACAAGTGACAGTGAAGTGGGGGATGAAAGTGGAGTGTCAGATGCTGGAAATAATGACGCAACGGACAAAGCAGAATTCCGAGGTACACGTTTCTGTAAGCGACTCAGAAAACGAGACTGACGCGGATTAGTGGGGAAATCTACCAAATTTCATACAATTACTCACAATAATTTCTAAGATATTTTACGTTTATTTCTACGCACGTGAAAATACGTTCATGCATGAAAAAAGAAGGCAGGCACGGGGCATTAAATCCCCAATGGGATACATGGCAGTGAATGCGTTAATAATACACAACTGGAATGGTTACTTTGTGCACTGTTGAGGATAACCTAACTTCAATAGATTTCAACTCGGTAATCCACGATTAAATTAAAATTATAAGAAAAGAAGTTCTCATATTATACTGGGTGAGCACAAAAGAACATTATTACACTTTCAAAATGGCAGAAATAATAAATGTGGCACACTCAGAACTTCACACCTACACCAGTTGAGTTTCGTACACATTTCAGAGACTCGATATGTGCTCCATGAGCCACAGGGCAGATGTCAAAATGATAATTCAACTCGTCCCAAACTTCATGCTGGGTGCCCCCTAGTGATGGAAATTATGGCAGTTGTGGTTCACCGCCTCAATTCTGGCAAAGATCGCGAATCGACAATCGGCTGGGTGGTTCCTTGTGAAGTTGTGCGCGAAACGCATGTTGCACAGATGTTACAGACCCTTTCTTCGCTAACTACAGAACACCAACTCCTGTTGAGGGGTAGCCATTTTCAAAACTTAGTGGCATCCAGCAGTGTCTTGTAACAACAACAATCACCCACGTCATTTTAAACATAATTGAGAGTTTCTCAATCTACTGGTATGGGTGTGAAGTTCCGAGGATGCTGAATTTAAGTTCTGTATAACTTTGAAAATGCAAAGTTCATTTGTGCTCATGCTGTATACAGCTCAAATTATAACTCTGTTGCCATTTCTTCCCATCCGTAACAGTGTCAGGTGGACATAACAGATTCACGGTCACCTATGTAATTAAACGCATCAATACACGTGGATCGAGCCCGTACAGAACACAATTTTGAAATTCTACGCATATATTTAGGTTTGTTAACAAATGTTTAGCATACCATAAAACCTCTTCATGCGATCGTCCGCCTCGCTGATGTCCATCTGCGTGCAGTACGGCTGTCCAATCCCACCATTCATCAAGTCTGCCTCCAATGGCGGCGGGGGAGGTGGGGGTGGATAGTCTGGGGGCAGTTCTGGGAGCGGAGGGGGGACAAGATCTTCGCTGTCCGCAACAGAACCTCTGTAGATGTTCTGGTCAGCTGTATCGTGAACACAGAGGTACAGAAACCGCATAACACGCGTCATACTTGACACGGCGGAATTTTTGTACGATTATTCTCTTCTCAAAGCTTGTTTCTTATGGTTGATTCAGACCAATGACATGACATGGCACTTTAACATGCTGGCAGTGACATGACAATTTTACTGCTAGTAGACATCACCGTGCAAGAATCAGACAATGACAAGGCACAGCCTATTTGTGACTGGCAGCTTCTCCAGTGAATGCACGAGAGATAATTACTGTTTGTACGTCAAAAATTACAAATCTTCGAGGTTATTCATGACAAATTTAACGAAGATGGCAGATATAACTAATTAAGTTACTCTCAAAAATAAAATGCTACTAATAATGGGTCCTAATGGTTAGTAATGACATTCTGAAAAACATTTAAAATTGCACAAAATAATAAATAAAATGTGGTCTGAGTGGGACTCAGCAAAATGTCTATCTGCGCACAAGTACATAACGGTAACTCGCTGAATGTCACTGCTAAATTATTAACTTAAAACTATCTAAATGTAACATTAAAAACAAAACATTTATAAAATTAGGAAAATAGTTTTTTATGACTTGTATCAAGAAATTTCTTGTTCATTTTTTGATATTACAATTTAAACGTGCATTTTGTTAGCGCGATATATTTTGCTTGTTTGTAAAAGTGCTTCGTATAAATAAATGTTCCTGCACAAATTCAAGCAAATAACACAAATAATATTTTCTCTCTCCAACCAATTCCTGCTTGATAATATTTCTATTTGTTCATACAGAGAATACTGTCAAATACAAATAACCTTCTCATTGCAAGCTAAAACAGGAGTTGAATGTTTGTGTTATGGGAACAGACGTAAACCCCATAATACAATCTGCGAACTAACATTTTTCAACTACAGGTTAATGGTTGAATGGAATGTTAGTGCAGTGCATGACCAGCTGGACTTCGTGTAGCCCAAAATGCACGGCTGACAGAGGTTAGGTTTATTTACCGCGGCAAGTTCACATCTGTGTCGGTCACAGACACAGCTAAGAGCTCAGTGTTTGCCGTGCACATGCTTCACGCAGAAAATCAGATTCCATGCACACATTTAACGACAGAACTCTGTCGTTATAATACAAAAATAAAATATATTTATTTCAGTTCCTAAAACTTCCAAATGTTTCATTAACTTCACGTAAAAAGCACGCGACGTTTTCGGCTGTTGAAAACCGAGTTAACGCGAATAATTAATCGTACGAAAAAGGCGTTTCTTTAATTAAAGTAAATGAGCGTAACATAACATGATGTATGACTTTGGCTTTTGGGGGATGAGCCATGTTGAATGTTATCCAGCATCTCAGCAAACACTGCAGCTGCAATCTTCATGATGAATATGTGTTTGTTGGGAGGGCAAGTAAGTAGCCTGTGAGTGGGCAGCTCCCAAGGACTTCCTCGGCCGTATGAACTCCAGGCACATGAATATAATGTTTTCCAGAAAATTGGAAAGGGAGCGCCAAATACACTTTCTGGATGCCCTGGTCAACCAACGCCCAGAAAACTCATTGGGTACACTGTCTACAGAATAGCCAACACATCACACCATCCATCCAGGCTCACAAGACGTCCATCACTGCCATCTTGGCAGGCAGCAAGAACTATCTGTGTTGAGACCTGCCAGGCCTCCAAACTACAACATGCAGAGATTGTTCTCCGAGCCAATGGCTGCCCCCTGCAGGACGTCAACAGAACATACAAATCCAGACCAGCCAAGAAATGTACCAAGGGGGGAGAGGGGAAGAAAGAAAAAGAAACACCTTGTACCACTCATCAAATTAAAAAAAGTTACTAAAGACATACGACAGCCATGCCAAACACAAAGCACTCGACAAAATGGCACCAAGATTCAAATCCAACAAAGACAGACAGCTTCAGACTCAAAAATTCGGATATTCATAGGGTCCACCGTTCCCCTGCTCTTGTGGTACGGCAAACATTGGCCAAGACAGGCCGTCACATCTTCACCGGGATCTCGGAACATGTCAGACTCTCGAGACCGGAGCAGCAGCTCAACGCAGCACTGACTACACTAAACAGAAGCTACACCTACTGCACCAGCGTAATCAGGGAAGCAACTGAAATAACCAAAAATCCCTACAACTTCAACTATGACGTTGGTTACAGATTAAGCAAAGTGTGGCTTCGCCACCAACGCAAGCCACCACCTCTGACCCCAAACAGCGACTGAACAAACTCCATCTCTTATCCTCCCCGTGCGACTACTAAACAATTTTATGACATCTCCTTTCCATTTCACAGGGTCACCAAAAACTTCTTTTACGCCTCTTCTCCGCCATCTGGTTCTGGAAAGGCCCACTCTCCCAGATCCATCATATCCCACTCACTGTCTACTGCCTGTCCTATATAAGGCTTCCAAAAAATGCCCAACCAACACATATTCGCCATGAAGATGGCAGCTGCAATGTTCACCAAAACACTGCATAAGTTCAAAAATTCAATGTGGCCCATCCCTAAAAGCCAAAGTTAGAGAATGCAGTTCAGCCACAAAAACAGAAACTGAAGAAGAAAAAGTGACTCAATTTCAAAGGTACAGCGGAAAATAAAACCAAATTAAAATTTTTAGGAGACACAAATTATATCCAGTCAATTTTCCGCTGTTAATTTTACCACCAAAACACCAAACACATATTCTAAGTCATTGTAGTTTCTTGTACGTCACATTTGATGACGATGATGATGGTAATGCATGCACAATTCAGACTTCTGCCTCCTTGATGAAATAGCGGAATTCACTTTTGAAGTAGGAGCAACCACAAGACAGATTAATCAACTCATAATAATAATGAAATGTTGGAAAGAAATGTGGCGGCACAATCAGAAATTCTTGATTTTGTAACACAAGTATAAATATTTTCTTGGTATCGCGGTTTCGCCAGGGGGCCCCCCCCCCAAGACTCTTGATAATTACTATGAACAGGCACTTCCTCAGCGCAATCTGGCCATCGTCAGGTTCAAATGCGAGTTCCGACAAAATAAAACACCTGAACAGCGCGCGTTTGAAGAAGTGACTGCACATAATGATGATCAAGAATCGACGTTAAGACGCTGGGATGCTACGCCACCCCCTCGACTGCCTGGTTCAAATATTCAAATTTCCATTCTTCATACCACAGGCGTCAGAAAACAGGATATTTAACGGACGCTTCTCACAAACGGAAATAAAGGGACGTTTCACGTATTTTACATAAACTTTGTCTAAAAATTTATATTTCTTGTAATCAGTGGAATCGAAACTGGGAGCATGCCTCTCGATCCTTATTTTATGTATCTAACATATCCTCTGGTATCTGCTATTATTATGGGATCTGGATATTTACCTATTCTCATGGAATTTGCGTCAGTGTTGACATATAAAGGGGCTTGGGAAGAGCCGTCAGCAGCTGGTTGAATCTTGATGCCGGGTGGTGACGTCTGATGTTGTGGACTAGCTGGTGAATCTAGGCCGTGGTCTAGCGACACCAGTGAATCGAGATCCGTCTCCAGCCAAGTGCTGTGGTGACGCTTTCTGCCAGGTATAGGACCTGCACCTAAACATAATTAAATCACACACCAAATTCTCCAATAGACTGAAACAAGACTCACGGATTACAACAGCCACAATCTTACTGCATATACATTCTAACCAACTTTGTCTTCACAAAATATATAAAAAACACTAAATAATTACAAAATTTAAAATAAATGCCACAAAATTTCTAAGGCAAGTGCAATACATCTACTCTGCAAATGAATAAATAATGTTTCGCAAGTATAAAAGTACATCTACGAGGGTCGCTCATTAAGTAATGCCCCACATTTTTTTCCTCAGAACATATTTATTCAAGATGGCTCAAATTTAGTGACAATATAAATCAATGTTTCCTTTACACATACTATTTTTTCACATAGTCCCCATCAACTTGTACGGTTTTACGCCAGCGTGGAACAAGTGCATGCATGCCTTGCCGGTACCAGCTCTTGTCCTGTGCACGTAGCCATGTCCTCACTGCTTGAATAACGCTCTCGTCATCTTCAAACCTTGTTCCGCGGATAGCATCTTTAAGTGGCCCAAAGAGATGAAAGTCGGAGGGTGGATGGGCGAGCTGCTGCACTCGACGCAATTCTGCCTCGAGAGCCGCCGTCGCGCCCACCGAAGCCGAGTCGGGAACCAGACTCGCGGCGGATCTCTGCTGGGGCTGCTGAGAGCCCCGTCGTGAAGCCTGTAGTTTCTGGCGCAGAACTACCAGCTCCTGCTCCAACCTCGCATTCTCCGCAACCGTCTCTTCCAGTTTCTACAGTCAATTAATACGTGAACTTTGAACTCTGCGACTTCACGACTGAACGCACGACTTACCAGAATAGAACGTCAATTATCTTTCCAAGAAACGAAACATGAGAAGGTGTTTCTAATCTAGGGTTGAACTGCACTGTTGCAGATCCATCGCTGCTTTTAAAATTTCACCAAATGTAATGACCTAATGTTTAGCATCACTGCTGCAAATCTGGGACGTCTTGGGTTTAAAGAATTCAGCCTGGAGACCAGTCATCGCATCTTAAAAACTTTCACAGTTCAAGCCATAAACTTTAACACCAACGCATAAGCAGCCATCCTGAGAATCGGCTTGAATTGAAACATCAATTCAGTGCAAATTACACAAGCCAAGTACCTTTTAATACGGTTCATTTGATACACAAACAGACGAGTTTCGGTCCTCACAGGACCGTCATCGTGTTGATGCTTTACATTTGCTTCAAAATATAAACCCACGTCATAGTCACCATAAGATTCTGATTAAAACAACCTTGTTCATCAACACCTTATAAAGCCAATATTTACGAACAACTTAAAACAAAAATATTATGGTTAAAATACATAGAAAAACACAGCCCTTTAAAAACCATGAATGCCAACAGTTAAAACCATTTTGGGGGGGGAAGAGCGAGGACTGGGAAGAAGACTGATACGGCTAGAAAATATTGCACTGAATTACATTGAAGCAGCTGTAGACATGGTCCGCTGTACTCTCCTGTGTTAGAAGGGTTCAAATGCCAGGTCGTAATCCCATGCAGTCAATCAGACCCAATCATAACAGAGAATGACTCAAGGGAAAATATTAGTTTAGTATCCCTTAAAGTTCAGTGATTCGTAGGGTAGGTATTACATTTATCCAAACATTTTTGTTTTGTGATATGCTAAGCTAAAAAACCGGTGAGCAACTACAAACATCTTCCGCAAACGGCGAACTTCAGTTACTTCACCTTGGAGTTGTGAGCTAGGAGTAATCTGATGCGACTGAGCTCCTTCTCAAGGAGGCGCTGCTGCTTGCGGTATCTCTCGATCTCGGCGGGGTTGGTCCGACTCCCTTGCAGTTTGTGCCTCAGACCACCCAGCGCCTTCTCCAACAGTTCCTGAGCAACAACCAGTGGGTGACAGTCTGGCAATGAAATCTTAAAAAAAAGATAACACTTCCATTTTTACAAAAAGCTTCACTTATTTCTCTGGCTACCCACGTAGGCGCTCAGGAGGAGAGTCAGTACCGATCTTACTCATTCTCAACCTCGGTACTAGACAGGTAAGTGTCAAAATCTAGTCCAGGCCGCGCTTTACTCCCGGGGAAAGGGCCCCAAGTACAGGAAGCTAGGTTCGCCCCACAGCCAGTCTAGGGGCTAAAACAAAATCCTCTGCCCCCCTCGGGGATCGAACCCCGACAGCCTAATATACACAAAACGTGACTATCTGTTCCAACTACAGACGAGAAAGTACGGCAACATTATTGTAAGGAGATCGCGGGGAGCGATGGAAGGACGTAACAACACAAACAATACGACTACACCAGATATTTTGAGTGTACTCGAAAAACAAAGCTCTGCTTGGTGAGTAGAATGTGATAATGCCAAGACCAGAGAGCATGAAGCTGCTTACCTTGTCCTGTTGTAGACTCTGTAGCGTGCCAGATTCCTCTTGCAGGAGGCGATCAAGTCGATACAGCTCCTGAACTTTGGCCTGGGGAACAGAAGTGCAGATATTCTAAAATCCCAGAACTTGCCTGGAGGGACTTGGGAAAACCACGAAAACCTCAGAGTGCACGGCCGGTCTAAAGGCCAGGATTCATTGCTGGGACCTCCGAAACGCAAAGCGGGAGTGCTAATCGGCAAGTCCGTTCGCTTCCCCGAGATGTCAAGATAAGAAACAGTCGATAATTCGCTTACGAATGATTCCAAGCGTTGACGTTCCGATCAATTTTTTTCGACATTTCTGGAATTCTACACGAGGAAGAAACAATATCATACAGAATCGATGCTTATGACAGAACATGCAAACTGATCCAAATTTTACGGATTTGGGCCAACAAAAAACTATTATTCCACCGCAGTAAAACAACGCAGGGTCCTACTTAACAGCTGAAAAAGGCAAAATTGCAGTGGACAAGAGCCAAAGTCACAAAACTGGATTATTTCATTATAAACCAGTTTCTTAATCTTTCCTTAAGTACGAAGATGGCCGTCTCCTGAGGTCCTTGCCGAGCACCCTGATGAAGGCAGCAAGGCCCTCTGAAACACTGGTAAATGTCTACCAGACTACGTGGTGCTACTCACCACCGCGAGAATCTCAAATCCTACCCATCAAAGTACGTTCATTTGTTATTAAATTTCTATTAACTTTTAATAAATGTGAGTGTTTCACTTAAACTGCCTACACGAGGAGTTAATGAATGCCCCATCGCTCGTAACGCGTTTCTTTCATATTTGGCATTTCCCGAACTTGCCTGCAGCTGTCCACGATCAGGGCTCACTCTGTCCCAGTCTCGTCTCTCCTCGGCCAACAATCTCTGCTCCTGCACTCTCTGGTTGAACACCAGCCTTTCCCGAACGCTGTGAACATCACCGGGGCCTGCCGCTCCAGGGTGCAGTGGCACGCCAGAACCACGGTACAGAGACCCCAGCTTTACCATGTTGTCCACCAGGTTCACGAGCGGCTTGCCTTTCTCGTACTGAAAGTTTATTGAACACGCCGACCAATAACAAAATTACCTATTTTAAGAATAGAAGTTGAAGGAAAAGCTTGGTGAAAAAGTGTAACTGCGGCAAGTTTCTTTGCCTTACATAAAATATATTTTTAATCTCACCTGAGGATGGAACCTGCACATCCCTCATTTCATGTGTTACTGAATGGCACAGTTGATTGGTAAGCTCGTCTGCTTTGTACTCGGGAGGTTAGTTTAGGTTCAAATTCTGTCCCAGAGACCGTCTATCCTCACCGAGATTTTCTGCTGTATTACTCAGTCGCTGTAGGAAAATGCTACTTCCTTTTATGTCTTTTTCAATTCATTACTCACTTTCACCCTCTCATTGACTTGAAAGCGTCGTTAAATAAACTATATAAAAAAAATGAAGATCCGTCTGTCGACAATCCTGTCCTTCCATTTCGGAACATATTTTATATATTATTACTGTTCATAACTGTTTGTAACAACTTTTGTGCGCACTCACCATTAACAGAGCATCTGGTATAAAAATTGCTATTCGACGATAAAGTTTATTTGATTTCCTTTCATAACCTAACGCAAAAACTGAAATACAAATGTCAGCTACATAGGAAGCACCTAACTACAGAATGGTTCACAATAAAGTAGTCATATTTATATGTAATAAAGTTTGCGTCTGTAATTAACTTTTTAAAAAAAATTTACGAGTCATCGATTAAAACTTTCCGCTCCACCGACGCTGTTACCTGTTTCTCTAGGTCAAGGAGGTGTCTCTTAAGCTCGTCCAGTTTCTGCAAGTGTTCCAGTCTCTTGGGTATTTCCAGTTCTGCGAGACGAGCCTGAAATAGTTTTACACAGAGAATATTTCAGATCCTTTCTAACGTCACGGTACAATCTAGTGCTGGGATTAAACAGTTTCCAGCTTCAGCGTGAAGGGTGTTACAGCCTCTAATATAACACAAAATACAGATACATCAGATGACAGATGCACAATCTCATGTGATGTAATTCTCATTAACTTTAAAGAATCAAAGACAGAAATTAACATAAGTGTAAGTGAGCATGTCTCTGATATACAATCAATATTAACCCACTGGAGTCTAGCGTCGTAGATCTGTAGCATATGGCCAGAGGTTGCTTCTCCGTCCGCTACTCGCTTCGTCCACGGAGCCATTTAAAGGATGTGCCAATCTGTTAAAACTATCGTGAAATTTGCGAGACACACACAACAATAAAATCCCTTTTTAACCCTTTCACTGAAGAATTTGAGTTATTAATCACAGATTTTTCTCATAAATAATCATCTTTCTTTTGTAACAACTGCAGACATATCTGACAACAGCATTCGTCATACCAAAAAAAGTCTGCCCTCAGTTTTATCGCAAGTTTGCGGAACTCATCAACAAATTAAACAGTGAGAGGATTACGTTAAACAAATCATGAATATTCTGTTCTGGTGCTGAATCTATTTGATTCACTTAAGGGTTAGGAAAGATGTGTTAGTGCTGGAATGAATTACGCTGGACGTCATCGCAGGAACGTGTCTTGGAACCTACGATATACGAAGCATTCAATTGAGGATGAAACCTCACGACACCAAGAGAAAGTCAATCTTTGAGCAGCTCGTGCGTAGGCAGGTATCACATGGGGCCACGTTTCAAGCCTTTTCGTTGTAATGAAGTCTGTAATTCTGTCATCCTCTTACAGTATTAAGTTACAAAGTTTTGTGCAGTAAGCCGAGATTGATACAGTAGACGCTGGTATGTACGGGACTCAAGTTTCATTTCCAACTGAACACAATGTATAAATCAAAAGTATGCCTGTTCTGTAACCAATATCACATTAATTTAAGTAATGATTTATTACTGGGCCAATTCATGACACTGTATCAACTGCATAGGTTACGTAGTATCAAAATTTCTTTGTAATTGTGCAATGTAAAAAGCTTCTATTTTCCTTTAAGAATCTCAAGAAAATATAAGAACTTGCAGCAATGAATGAATTTTTTGATTCGGTATACGCTTTCATGGCGCTCACAAGATGCGAGCTGACCATTAATATAAAATATTCAGTTAAACATCTGCAGATACATAGAGACTCTTGGGTTTATTAAGAAATCTGAGCAAAGCCGTCGCTCGGCAACCATTTCGCCCAACGAAGACTTGGCATTTTCAATTTCTGGGTCGTACTGAAAGATGTCTCATCACCAGTTACAGTTTTCATAAAGGATCAGTTTCTTGCAACATTACTGCTTAAAGATCTAAACAAATTTCCTTCTGGTTAAACGGTTGAATCATGCGATACGATCCAAGGGGTGCGAATTTGTGATTTTTCCCAGTTGATGCAAAAAATCACTGGCTCAATTATTTGTCAGTAGAAACCAGACTCCTCCCTCTTGCCATTTATCTGTAGCTTTTATTCAATTTTACTAAAATTCTGTTAAATCTGCAACGTTAGAACGAAGCGCGTACGATCCCTTTACTTTATAGTTTAATGATTGTATGATTTTGCGTGTCACTGAACACGAGCCTTAATGCAAGTACGTTAAATGAACTTAATAAATTATACAAACATTTCTGACTCTGGTACTAGGTCACTCCCACCACCGCAATAACTGACGAGTACCTACACATGTAACGGTAATCAATGCGTGGCGGAGACGGCTTCTTCCAAGACTTTCGGTCTTTCTTGTCAGTGGAGTGAAGAATGGTATAATACAACATGCCTGATACAGTCTACATGTGTTTTATAAAAAATACAGTCTACACGTATTTCATAAAAATACAGTCTACATGTATTTCATAAAAAATACAGTCTATATGTATTTTATAAAAAATACAGTCTACGTGTATTTCATAAAAATTACAGTCTACATGTATTTCATAAAAATTAGTCTACATGTATTTTATAAAAATACAGTCTACATGTATTTTATAAAAACAGTCTACATGTATTTTATATAAAAAATTCAGCAATTACACATACAGAAACTAACCATTACAGTTATATACAAATGCTGATAACACAGAAAGTAATTATCCGTATGCATCGGAGCATAATTACCAAACGCTTGTCACTAAAACCAAACCAACTTTCCAGCCAGTGCTAAGAGACGACTGAAAGCTTGAACCAGGAGTGAAGGTTTCACACACACGTTGGCCAGAGTGGCCTGCAATGGACGAATAACCAATGTGACTGATGGAGGGGAAACAAAACTATCCACAGGAAAAAGTACACTAAATGTTCCCATCTGAAATCATTCCATTATCCACACGAATCCGGCTGTTACTAATTCATTTGCATAAAGCCTCCTCAAGTTATTGGCTAAGCGAGCAATTACTTGCTCTCTCAAACACCCGAAAATAATTCCGTACTTGCACAAAGGCCTCACTGCATTCATCACCAGGAAAGCCTTAAAACGTTTATAATTTATTTACAAGTTTCAAAATAAAATAAGTAAGACATGAAGTTCTCATAAGAGCAGTGTCGTAGAAGTTTATCAGCGTTTCAGAGGTGCGCGGTGCCTCCGTCATCATGATTCATCACCCTGATGATGGAGGCAGCAAGCGTCTCTGAAACAATGGTAAATTTCTAATCCTAAATAATATCCTCAGTACATACAGTGTCATGAAGTGGTCGATAAATATCTTACATTTTTACATTAAGGAACACGTAAATATCAAAACATCTTCTACAAGACAAATCCACAAACAATAAAATGCTACTTCATCACAATCAAACTACGTGTCGTGATATGCAACAGAACATACGGAGAACGCAGATTCTGTTCATGAACATTGGGTCTGCTTTCCCACTTTTTACATAAATATTAATATGCACAAACTCACACAGAAGCTACTGGTCTGTTTAAAGAACCTGGAAATGTAATTAAAGTTGTATGAGACAGGAACAATTACTACAAGAACGCAATAAGCAGGAAGACAAGTTCATCGCCAGAGCACAAAGGACATTTTCTCAGCAGCAATAGAGGAAAAGAGGAGTTGTCCTCTTGAACCAGAAGGCTGCTACACACCCTGAAAGTCTACTAAGGTATTTTGCAATTTTGAAAATTTTTCTCCCCGATATTTTCAACATAATAATTTTATATACAAAGGGCATGAAAACTGGCATTTAAACCTAGTCAGCTAAGAAATCTAAAATCAAGTATAGCCTCCATCTGCTCATAAATGTCCCAAACTGCTGTAAACGAAGGAAATGCTCGAAGAAGTGTTAGTTCCAGGTGAGACAAAACCAGCCAATCAAGACTATAAAAGCTTTCAAAGGGATGCGCCATGATTAGTATTTAAAGAGATCTAAGAAGACTTTTTTTTCTGTTAAATACACATTAATTCCAAAATGCTTCAGAAAAATATTACACAATGTAGCTCAAATACACATTTCATCAAAATATATCCAACAGAATATTTAATTTCTACTCCTGACGATGGCGACAGCTTGTAAATCAAAAATTTTGGTAAACACTAACCAGACTAGACGGTATCGTAAACCGAAATATGACGATCCACACTTTCGTCACAATAAAAAAAAATTACACTTCACATCCGCCATAAAAGATCAAGACGTAAAAAGTGTAACTAATTCTCCTTTGCAATGATGAAACATTTGTTTGATACACGTGGATTACGTACAAGTTGTTACTACCATCGCAGGTCACAAGCACAATGTACTAGCAGCCACCACCTGAACCACCCCTGTCAACAAGACAAACCTGGGCCTCAATTTCAACGTGACACGTCTCCATGGCTTTACACACTCCTGCACTCTGGCGTCTCAGCTGGATCAGCAACAGAACGAGCTCCTCATGGGTTCTGCCCAAGAGCTCCCCTGCCGAGACATTCATACCCCACGGTCCGCTGCCACCACCACCGCCCCGGTTCTGTTTTTAATATTACATTACAGTTTCCTCTTGATGGGTAGTGACAGACACACATGAGCTATGCACGATAAATTACTTGTTCCTAAACAAGACAAAACACTCACAAAACAAAACGATATTCCATTGTCCCATTACATTCTCATAGATTCGAGAATCATCTCATGGCTGCCAATGTGAAAGGATATTTCAGCCCATATTTATCAACGTCTAGAATGAGACTGTCACCAAACAGGTGGTTGGCGACGGTTGGTAGTTCTGAGCGACTAAACTACGGTCCGCAGATGACGAGAAAAACCGTGCTGTGGGAAGTCGTTTCTGGTGCGGTGCGGGGGGAATGTTTACCGCCTGGTGGACTAGAGGGCTGCTATTGGTGGGAAGTGTGATAAGTCAGAGTTTTACGCTACTACACAGACTGAAAACATCAAGCAGTTAAGAGTAGCCTGTAGTGAGTGTACCTCTAATGTGTTCTGTTGGTGTTGCGATAATATTCTAGATTAAATCGCTGTGCCACTGTGAGGTAATCTTAAAGCTGTACCCATTAAAACACATGAAAGCCTGTCGCCTGTTGTTCGTTCAGTGGTTGTGGAACGAATGCTTTTAGGATCGGTCGTCACTCGTCGCGAAATCTTGCGCATGCGCGTATATCGAATTCCTAGCAGGGATTTTCTCCTGATCTGCGGACGGATACAACTGGAGGTTCTTTGAACGTCTTCCTTACTCGCTACTAATCTCTCTTTTAAATGTGAAAGACGTTCCTTCGATGTGTACCAATATTTTGCTCTGCACACCATGAAATGATCATGATGAAGAAATTACACGCTGGTAGTAGTTCAGCCGGTTAAATGACTAACCCGACCGAGTGGTCTTCTGGAAACGGACACTGCTAATACTAAAGCCAGCATTCGAACGTGATTTTGAGGAAATCCTTCACAACTATTTCATTAAAATAAATTTTAATACTATTATAAACCCCTTCCTTGGTCATCCAAGTTGTTGGTTTACAAGAGATTTCCCCACAAAAGTTCCGCGCCCTTTGTGATGTTCTCAATACATCACACGCACCAAATAAAACAATTCTTCTCTATTTAGAGATTGTTTCTTCATTAAACTGAAAATCAAATCCAAACTTTGTCAAACTCGCGTCGAAGTGACTTCAATGCCAAGTTTCGTGAACTTAATTCTATCTCACTCACCCTCTTCCCCTGTCTCTCGATGGGGTCGGACGGCTCCACGTTTCCTCCGTCCTGTGGGCTGCTGGGTAAAGCGGGGTGGTTCACACCACCCGACGGAGGACTCGCCTTCTTGGCCTGACCGTTCGGTGCGCCGTCCTCCTGCACCCTCTCCTCTGTTGTCAGGGTGATGATGGGAGGCGATATATCTTTAATCTGCTGCTGTAGTGCCCTGGGCGGCAGTGAATCCCGCCCAATCACAGAACCAGACCCCGAGGCTAAAACACGCAGATTTTTTATTTATTTAGTGTTCTGTGTGACGACAGGTCCATATGAACAGGATCCTTCCATCCTTTTCTCGGACTGGGACCTGTTCATATACGTTCTTGGCAGATGATCCAGAAGTGGTTTGCCATTGCCTTCTTCTGTGTGTGAATGCAGTAATTGACCCGAGACCCCAGGATTAGGATTACAAGTAACCCGAGTAAAGGCTGTCAGTATAAAGACGGACAATCGAACCTAAAACCTCTCGACCTCATCGTGCAACTGGGATCGAGCTCTGAAAATTCTTGAACTCTGTTATCTTGATGTTACAACCATAACCTCGTCGACGGATGACCTTGGATTCAGGCACCTGCCTCCGTCACCTTCAGTTCAACCTCCACTTTCTCGTAAGTATCAAATGTCAGCCTACATCCGCGCTCATTTGGGACTAAAACAGTTTTTTTTAATGTTTACTTTTTCCATAAAGTTTCAAACCGGTTTATTTCGACTGTTGTTAATCCGTCTAATGAACTCACATTCAATACATCTCATACCCCCGATTATTTTACGAACTGAAAAAATTTTAAAGCGAAATTTACCCTCGGCTAAAAAGTTGCCAATGTTTGTAACGCACGTTTAATATAATTGTTAAAAAAAATTATAAATTCTGTGCCAAGGTTCAGTTCCGTCGACTTTAACGGGCCACACAACGTAACTCTGAAGCCATTATTACAAACCTCACCGAACAACAACGATCAACGTGACAGAACGAATGAATAATGACGGGACTAGTTTGAAAATACTTCAGTTGTATTACAAAGACGTAAAGTTTTCGTTTGGGCAATGAACATTGCCGTCGTAATTTTGTGGTAACAATGGAAATACTGTTTTTCCTAAGTTTGTAGCGCAAAACACACAAGGAAATAGCTCTCATAGCATTTAGTATCCTTTTTTAATTGTTGCCTGATACAAAAAACACCTGTGGCGCCATCTGTTGATCCATATTTGACATTTTCCTTGCCAACGTCTTGCTTTGAGCCAGCGATCCATTGTCAGGATTCAGCAAATAAAAACGTGGCACAATTGTTGGTACTTCAATCCACAACACTAAGATGGATAAACAGTGAACATTTTGCGATAGTGTCTTAACTTCCGTCGGGTAAATTTTAATTTGACAGATGAACTGTACGTAAGGTTAATTGGTTATTGTGACAGCAGAGGCGCTGTTAAATGAGTTCGTACGCCATTGGAGAGTATTCTTACTGGCGAAATCCTCGAAATTGGGCCACTGCTATAATTGATTCCCACGATCTAAGTACAAAACAGCACTTCTAAGTTCCGAAGAACGTATCATTAATCACGTACGATCATTATCAGGGGGGAGAATAGTCTGCTTCGAAGTCGTGGGATAACAGTCAAATATTGATTTACGTATAAGAGCCACAGAGCTTGGTTAGTGGTTCTCGGCTTTGTATGCTAGTGACGCCTGTGGACGCTCGTAAAAACTCGACAATACAGGAAGAATGGGAAAATACAAAACTGGGCCTCAGGTATCCCTCTTGTGCTGTACAAACAAACAAGACAATGGAGAATGTTGTAATTCTTTACGATGACTCAATTCGTAGCCTCGAAACTTTCATGTTCTTAATTAAGAGACTTCTTTCGAACAAAAGTTACACACATAGTTCGCGAAAAAAACAAAACACGTGACCAATGCACTACTGTTATTTTTAGAGGTTAGTTTTATACTGAGTCAGATCAGACACAGTAACTTCATAACCGCTGAACTGATTTCGGTCAAGATTTATCTGCCCCGCCAGTTTTATGTTATTCGTGACAGATCAGACGTACCAGAATCTCTACGCAGCGTCGCGTAATTTTAAGGTGGGAAAAGTATTTCATGTCGTAATGTTGGCACACCTTTGGCAACATGGTTCCTGTGCGCAGTGGAGGGGATAACTAGCCCAGTGTTGTGGGAACTGACTGATCGTCCAATGACCGTGTGACAACCGGATTACTGATTACCATTTACGTGTCTTAAAGCGTTTTGATGGCAAGGGTTGGGATCCCACGTAATTGTTACCACCGTTCACTGCGGGGAAAAGAAGTCTGCTACGTGTCTGTTTATCGTCTTCGTTCCACTCCTTAAAACGTGGCCTGCTTTGATCTGTGACTGATACGTGAGCTGGAAACACCGCGTTCCTTTCGAAGGTGCGGAAAGTCGCGAGGAGATGTGAGTAGCATTTAAAGAGGGCGCTTCGTATTTAAACCGAGTTATTTATTACCAACCAATTTACATTTCTCTGTCATTACGCGTCAGCAAACTGCACTGGATTCGACTGACGGGCTATGTTCCGGTAACTTTTTCCTTCGCGATTATAATCTGTGATTTTAATATCTACGTCACAAACGTATCGCTTATTTAGTTCTACAATACAAACCAACCAACCAAAATGCCAACAAAAGGCGGGAGTTCTGCGCAGGCGCAAAAGACATCGTCCCTTGCTGGGTTAATCCATTCCTGCGTACAGAATAATAACCAAAATGGCGTACAAGAAGTCGCGTTATGCTAATTAAAATGCGTGTAAGTGAACAGAAAGGCCTTTGCTTAACCGTAACCTTATTTTATGCAACTCCGCAACACAAAAGGTCACCATGAACACGTCACAAAACCGGTCTGCAACGATTTGGAACACTAGAATCAAATTAAATGACGATAAAGATAGAAATACGGACAGGAAATGATCCGTCAGGCGTCTACTGCAGTCTAGCGCATCTCAGATATTTTCGCCCTGAAGATGACCGCTGGTCCAGCAGCCGAAACACTTAGAACTTTTAGGGATTCATAAATTCAGACACACGCAGACGCCGGCTAGATGTTGTTTGCAGAGGAATAAACTTTACTGACGGGTTCCGTCGTGCGTTTTATGGCCTATGACGTCACACGCGTATTGACCGACGCTGGAAGTGTTAAAAAGAGTGTTTGGTTTTAATTACGGGTTGCATAACTCCGTGCGAGCAGTCTCAAGGCGAAATGACACACGGCAAAGACTGTCCAAAATGTATCCACTGTCGAGGAGGTTTCCTGTGGCTGTGAATAAAACGAAACCAGTTGATGCGATGCCCGCGCAGACGTAACATACCGAGAGGCCACTATTTTTTCGGCGCCAATGTATTTGTAATATCAGTTGGGAATAGTAACGCGACAACCAGTCTCCTGAAGACGGCAACAGAGACATTGGCATTGGCAACGTCCAGCAAGATAGAAGTAAGCCACAAGCCGAGAGAAATTTGAAACGAGTTCCAAGACTTCGGCCAATGGAATCCGCAAATACGGCGAGGTGGGTAACCTCAAGGCAAACTTTCGCGTTACGCGTTCAGTCCCGGAGGAGCGTCCAACTCAGCCTGAGCGGTCAGAACGAAACTCAAAGCGTTGAAGGAGTTCAACAGGAGACAACTCTCGCGCGAAAATAAAGCATCCGGTTCTGTACTGGGCTTCAGAAAAATAGTTTTTGAGCGTAAAATATGCAACGACTGGCTATCGACCTCTGGTTAGTGTCTGTCAGCGCCGGGTCGTGTTCACATTAGTGTCTCGGTGGGATTTCAGAAACTAGTGTCCTCTCTCTACGATCGCCAAACAGCCAATGACCAGTCGGGGACAGCCTCAAGTCTTAGGGTCTACTCCCCCCGGGCAAGATTCCAACGACAATTAATTTCAAATAGTCATGAATCTGTCCGTCAGTTTGCGATAAGCCGGAACTAACACACAATCGAGAATGTTCAATGTGTCCGGTCCAAACGCACGACCTCGTTCGGACAACGGCCCTGGCGTGCCTTTCATCGTGAATGTGTGGCCGTGAGCCAGGACATTTTAAAATCGCTCACGTTGCAGCAGAACCGAGAAGCTTGAAAAATACGGGGGCGGAGGGTAACTTCCCGAAGCCGAGGCTCGTCTAAATAATTATATTTATGAATTCAGTCCGTACCGCGAAGAAAACACAACGCCTCACCATTACAAAGATCAACTGGTTAACGCTGTTTAAGGAAATAATATAATTTATTCTGATAATTAATTAACCATTTGGAGCAGAGACTCCTTTAAATTATATTTAAGAATTCAGTCCGTACCGCGAAGAAAACACAACGCCTCACCATTACAAAGATCAACTGGTTAACGCTGTTTAAGGAAATAATCGCTGTTTGCACTGAGATACGCAAATATTGCAAAATAAAGAGTTAATGAATGACGAAGCGCGCGGTACACATAATTACCAGAGAGCTGTAAATGGTTGAAGGCGGAAGGTACGAGAGCGAACACAAAGCAAGGCCATAAATAAGGAACGGTCGGACTCGGAGTCCTTCATTTACTGATAACAAATCTCAAGCTCTTTAATCCGAACTACAAGAGCCGAGGGTTACAGGACATAAGAGGCGATCGATCAACATTTCTTGTTTCATTTAACGACGTCGCACGAGAGGATGAAAGTGAATAATAAATTGTGAAAGGATGTGGAAGGCGTGCCTGGAGGGACTGAGGAAACCCATGAAAAACATGACAGCCGGTCTCTGGGCTTGAACCCGGGACCTCCCGACCACGACGTTCGGCCCCAAAACATAAATTTACGGTTGCAAAAGCCAAGATTTCAGGAAAAGTTGAGACGGCCACAAAATCACTTTCCATTCTAATCCCTATCTCCGGATGCAGACGAATTCTCGCCCGGAGTTTAGCCTCTAATAAAATAAACGTTTTACGTCAGAGGACCTGAAGCTCATCAAATCTTATCGGAGGTTGACCTACGATTAAACGATAAAAAGTCTCCGAAACGTCGGCATTTCTGTTATCTACTTCTTGTTCGTGCAATCTTGCTTTTGAAACACGAGAACAAATTTGCTGCGACCCTGTGCCCAAGCCCCACATGTAAGTTCGCTAAATTAGCACTGACCTATTCTGATGTCTGGGGTATAAAGAAATTTTTGTTAAACCCGCAACAAACCTTCCTCCGAGTATATAAAAAGGAAATATTACCAAAAATGTATTACTTTTGCCCAAGACTGTACGTAAAATAAAACGTACTATTAAGCTCGAGAATAAAGATCACAGAATACGTAATTTTACTGACGCGCTCGGCCCAGAGTCATCGATGAGACGGGTCTCATCCTTCATCAGACGCCCGCTGTGTTTACACAGGACCTATGCAGCTCCTTACTGATCCGCGACGCTTGTGACTACATCGATTCTCGTTCAATACGCGTTACAGTGGACAGACAAAAATAAAAATTAATTAAATAAACTGCAGAGGGAAATATCACGGGCTGTCCAACGCACTGCTGCTAACCACGAGGCGTTGCGACAGAGCGCGAGATGAATATGAAAGGATCGGAAAGGAACAAGCACTGGAGCCAGCTGAATCCGGTCCACACCCTCACACATTCCATTTAATAATCCAATATTCCACAATGTACTCCGAGGAGACGCTGATTCGTGGCTTGCCCACACAAATACTGTCCAGCCCTGGACGTACCAAGACTCTTGGAATCAGCCAGAGCAGATTTTCTCCCCCACCTGACATAGGAAGCGAAACGAAGTCCCGAAACACTGTGGGAGCGACGATACAAAACACGGCAAAGCACCAAACTGGAGAACCCCGTCGCTTCGCGGGCACAGTCCCGACCGCAAGAAGCCAGCGTTATGAGCCTCCGAAACCCTGGCTAGTTTTGTGGTCGGCAAACCACACCCCACCCCCGCGCTATTCCTCTGATGTAATGACACTCGACCGCGGGGTTCCGATGCGAAACCGGCCGCAACGTTTATCGATGTCAGCCGCGGTTTGCCGGAGGACACCAACCGGGTTACTCCGGAGGCTTCGCAGAACGGGGTTACGCCTTTTATGAAGCGAGCAGAACAGGATATTTTCCACGTTTCTGCCTGACGAAACGTCGACATGGGAGTTGACCACAGACGAAGTTATTACGAGAATTACATCTCGTCTCTGACAGCGCCGCGGAACACGACGATAAAAATACTTTTAATATCACTAATTGGGACATCAGACAAGAGAACAAACGCCAATTCAAATCCAAACACAAAGAATGGGACTAGCCTTTAATCTTCATTCGGAATTTGCCTCTAACTCAGTCTTTGTATCCGAGGCTTTCAAACAAATGAAAATAAAAACTGTAGGATGAACACGTAAACAAATATCATACTCCAAAGAGTACGTATAGCATTCAGGTGGAATTTTAGGTTCTCAAGGACGCAAATATAAAAATTATTGTGTTCTGGGATGCTGATCCACGCAGCCTCACATACTGGACCAAAATTAAATTCGCCAGACGATCTTCAAAGCATCATAATTACAATAATAAAAATAATTCAATAAATTAGGCCTATCACAGACGATACTATTATCATCATTATCCCATCTATTCACCATTTTACAGGGAATCAACTTCGAAGTACCCGAGACAAACCTTGCCCCTGAGGTACATAGCACAGCAGCTATTTCCGAAATACATTTTGTTTTTAATAAATGTTACATGTATTAAATAGTTTTATTGTGAGGGATGACTAAATATTTTACGACAGCGTCTTTCGAATGACGTATGAAAATACTAAAATGGCGGTTTTCTGAAGTTCCCTGATGTCGTGTTCGCCCGGGATTTTGGCCAAATATTTTCTGAGCGACGTGGAGACATTTCCATTTGCTCCTGTAATTATCGGGATTACTTTTGATTTCACTTTCCACATTCGCTGGCTTTCAATATTAAAATCAACACCTGAATTGAATTACATTTGGTCACGCTTAGGCGTATTTTAAATAACATTTTTCCATCAGTTTCCTTTCTGCGAGTTTTCTGTTTTCTATTTCGCGCTGCGCGTGGAACTGGGCACTCGGATGTTCTCGAAGCGCCACTTATTTATTAATATTATTATTGCCATTTAAACTACATCCTGGGCAACAAAACTGGAACAATTACAACCTTACCTAACCAAATTATTCATGCGGAATCCCTTGGTTCGGCAACCTGGAACGCACATTTGTCGGCCGGCCAACCAAGGGCTGACTGGGTGGTCTAACGACGCACTCCAATGGCGGACATCAGCACTGAATCCTCTGCTTCACAATTTTTAATATCATTGATTCTCCTGTCCGGTCGTCTCCACTCCTTGCCGTATTTAAAACAGCGTTTAAATCTGTTAAGACCATCAACCTAACCTAAACTAACCTAACTTAACCAAACCTAACCAAACTTAACCAAACCTAACCTAACTTAACCAAACCTAACCAAACATAACTTAACCAAACCAAACTTAACCAAACCAAACCTAACTTAACCAAACCAAACGTAACCTAACCAAACCTAACCTAACCTAACCAAACCAAACTTAACCAAACCTAACTTAACCTAACCAAACCTAACTTAACCAAACCAAACGTAACCTAACCAAACCTAACCTAACCTAACCAAACCTAACTTAACCTAACCAAACCTAACCTAACCAAACCAAACCTAACCTAACCTAACGTACGCCGTCGAGACCCATCCATGGCGTCTCAACGACTTCCTGTACCATGAAATCAACCGGGTGTCTAAACAGCCGACCTATTTGGAGCAGCATCGCATCACGTGCGTTGTAGTTTGTCGGCCGAGTACTGACGTCACTTCATACAGCATCCTTGCTTTATCACAGGAACCTCGCAAAACAGCTGAGATAGTTTATGCATGCTCTGACGGCGAAATACAAACGTCGTCTTGTCGAGTTGGAACCCAGAAAAAAGGGAGATCTATTCTGACCTGACGGCCGACCGCCCCCCCACCCCCCGGGGGACCAGCGCAAAGTTATTTGTCTAGCGAGAGTTGGCGCCAATGGGGGGACGTCCGTAACCAAGGAAACGACATGACAACACACAGCGACGGCGCCTGTCAATAGTCCCAGAAGGCCCTCCACCGGAGAAGACCTTTCTTCGCTCTGGACAACGGAAAGCTGATCTCAAGGACAGGCTTCGGGGCGAATGACGACGCACGGCAGTCTCAACTTTCCGGGTAGAAAAATACCAAACGAGAATACAAGCAGAAGACGTCATCAGACCTCCCACTAACCAACAAACAAACGAAGTCCCTGACCTACTCATAGCGAGGTCTTCAAAAAGCCAACACAAGTTGTCTCGTACAAGTTTACCGACGTTTCAGGGCGATCGCCCTGAGGATGGAGGCAGCAAGGACCTCTGAAACGTTGGTAAACTTCCATCAGACTACGCGGCGCTACGACCCAGAAGACGGCCATCTTCGGACACGCCGACGTTAAAACATCAAATTCTACACATTTCTGAAGATGGTTATTACCCTGATGATGGAGGCAGCAAAGACCTCTCAAATGTCACTTACGGATGACCGAAATGTCCGGTACGAGATGGGCGGGGCACGTGGAACGTGTGAGTTAGCTTATTTGCAAAGCCTTTCGGGAAGAGACCCCTTGTTAAACGAATGCGCAGACGCGAGGATAATATTAAAATGGACCTGAAGGAACCAGCTATTTTGTAGCCTGGCTGTGCGGAAGGTCTTGAGAGCCTGGGCGACTATCAGCTTCCGAAGAAGAATAACTGCACACCGTCGTCACTCCACGCCCTCCCTTCGCCCTGTGGCGCCACACATAAAATGGCGGGCGCCCGACTGACTTCTAATTTCGTCCACACGTCGCTAATTGAACTCTGGCCTACGTGACCCCTGCCTCTGGACTCGATACTCGTCTTATATAGGTGTTTCGTTAACGACAGTCTATCAACTGATGGGTTGTTTATTCAGCGACGGATGAGTTTATACGAGAAGGGGGGCGGATAAAAAGTGAAACTGTGACGCGTGAGTTTTGGTTTTTCGTTTTGTGATCTTCGGGTTAGGTTAGATTATGTTGGGCTAGGTTAGGTTAGGTTAGGTTAGGTTAGGTTAGGTGAGGTTAGGTTAGGTTAGGTTAGGTTAGGTGAGGTTAGGTTAGGTTAGGTCCCACTTAAAAAAACCGCAGGCAGAGATTTCACTTTCTCACGGCGGTGAGTCCGAAGATGATCGCGTAGTTTGGTAGAACTTCACCGACGTTTCGGCGGTCCTTACTGCCTTCATCATCAGGACGATAAGTACCTGACTATGTAAGCAGCAGACGAGCGCCAACGAGTATGTAGGCAGCATCGACCAGGTGAGCTGTCAACAAGAGTACGGACAGATCACCGAAACGTCCGACTTCTGAGGGCAGGCAGCCATTCAGTTAGTCACGACATCCCTCGTCACAAGGGTCGCTTCCATCAGAACACAAATAAAACTCGATGCGACGGAGGAAAATCGTGAGACACCCAACGTCACACGACTTAAAAACCTCATCACCATAGCAACAACGTCCTTGATCATCTACGGAAAACAGTCTTCTGGCAGAAGTTTGCCGACGTTTCACAGGTACTTGCTGCTTCCATCATCAGGACGATCGCCCTTATTCGTCTGCAAAGTGCATGGTCGGTTCTAAACGAAGTCGCACCTTCCACGATGACATCGTTAAGTACGTACGAAAGTCGTGGCTGATCTTACGATACCATCGCAACGTCCTCTTCGAAGAACAGAATATTCCCGTCGGCCACGCGACATCCACTGGAGTCGGAACCAATTCACTGATGCCATTAAAACATCGATCATACAGTTCCGCTGCTTAATGGAGCGCGTTTATTACAGAGCTCGACGTGAGTGCCACCTGGCGAGCGAAACGAAGTCCTTAAAAGGACTTGAAGAACGTCAATCCACAGTTCCTTCGACTGTCGTAATGGCGTGCGTCTGTCTAATCCAATTAACGCGAAGTAAAAATAGGTCACTCTTACGAACTCTTTCTTGAGTTAACGAAACTCTTTATTAAGTTCCTGGCTCCTTCTCGCCTACTCTCTTCGCGTGTCGCTCGTATGGAAAATCGCGAATTGTTACAAAAGCCCAACAATGGAACGAAAGTGCTCACACACATTCAAAAAGTGTTAACAATGGCTGTCAACAATGACAGAACTGCTCGACACAAAACAAGATCTACTTTCAAGCCTCGCTGTTTGTGAATATCGCACACAGAATCTAAACATTACACGCAAACGACAGAAGAAACTCGAAAGGAAAGATGACCTCATCAGAAATCGAATTATAAATAGACTGTTCATCACGGCCAGCTGGAAACAGTTCCACTGCGAATCAAAGCGGCCGGGCGGCCGGCGATTTGAGCATGGACGAGCCGGACTGCGCGTCGGATTAATTACACTCCGAAGCTAAGTGGTAATTAATAACATGTCCCACAGATTCAATAATCATTTACTTCCAATCGATGTGTTTCGAGCAATTTTCAATGCAAACAGCGATTAATTCCTTAAACAGCGTTAACCACTTGATCTTTGTAATGGTGAAGTCTTGTGTTTTCTTCGCGGTACGGACCGGATTCTTAAATATTATTTGAACGAGTCTCTGCTCCAAATGTTTAATTAATTATCAGAATAAATAACTATTATTTCCTTAAACAGCGTTAACCACTTGATCTTTGTAATGGTGAAGTCTTGTGTTTTCTTCGCGGTACGGACTGAATTCTTAAAAGTGGTTGAACGAACTTCGGGCTTCAAGCTGTTAATTATCGTGCAGGGGCGTTTGAAACAGAACAAGGAAATGCATTGTGTTGTAATAAGGACAAAAATTTGTACATCCTCAGTAATTTTTCCAACAGAGTTCAGAAAGTGTTGTGAATGATTTGTTTTCGCTGAGCACGCCATTACATTCGCCTGCTTTGTGTAAATGACGTCGTGGCCAAGCGTTCTTAGGACGCCGTTCAGTCCGTGGCAAGAGTCCTGATACTGATCTCCGGTTCGAACTCTGGCACACCCAAAAAAAGAATCATAACAAATTAACGCGACAACAGCAGAACTCGCTCCCGAAACGTCGTGTCTATGAAATATACACATCAGACAAACACGATATTAGTGCATCGGATCAACAGTTCTCAGAGAATCCTGGGGTCTCGGGTTCGAATTTATAACTTGTGGTGGTCTAGGCAACACGGAGTTTTCCTCCGTGGCATCCCAACAATTACTCCATTCACACACAGAAGAAGGCAATGGCAAACCACTTCTGGATCATCTGCCAAGAACGTATATGAACAGGTCCCAGTCCGAGAAGAGAAAAGGATGGAAGGATCCTGTTCATATGGACCTGTCGTCAGACAGAACACTAAATAAAATAAATAATAATCCCATTTTGTTACCGGCAGGTAAAGAATCTTGTAACTAATTAACTACACGATTCGAAGCGAACCATCAAAGCCATCATCGCCCTGGGATGGTTCGGTCATGTTACAGTCCTCAACGTGTTCCTATCACTCACTTTAATATTATCTTCGCATCCTACAACTCTGGCCCATCTTAACCTCGTTCATTGGTCCAGCAAACGTCACCTGACCGTTTTGGGCCGTCACAAAATTTTCAAATCTAATCATTCGCAGTGAGACGACGCCTTTTTCCGGTCTGTACACGCATTTATCGCACGTGCGCGATGCAAATTTCACGCTATTCAGAAAATCAAACATCATTAACGTCACTTCTCTGCAACAGAAATCAAGCGCTTATTATTTTCAAAGCCGGAAACCGACGTAATGTAAGGTTACATCCGCCGTCAGTCAAAATTCCAAGCATTGCACGTGGTGTTTCTCCGCCAATCATTAATCAAAATGCGTCAATGTGTCTGCCTGATTCAAAAAAATAAAAAATAAAATGGATTCATGTCAATGACTGGACTTTCGCGAGAGGAGTGAACAGGTTCATTTGAATCATTTGAAATTCACATACTTCAAAGCGGCTTCTGTTTATTATAGCACGCGAATTACTTATATAAAAAGTATGTTATCACTTCAAAGAGCTTTTTTCAAAGACCTGGCAGGTTTAATAAGATGTCCATGAGTCCTGAGCTCCTACCACGGATCTGATTCGTCTTGGAATGGACCCGGAGGAACACAGCGGTCTAGGGGTACGGAGAGGGAATCGACTTCTCGGATGACGTCGACCCAGGCTTCATCCGTGGTTGTCCTCACGTCACTCCACACAATCTCGACTTTTTCAATACCAGGCGTTCGCGATAACCTTTGTTGAACCTCGATCGACAGCGGTCCTCCTGATGGCAGTAAGACCATCAGCGAGAGAGGCAAGACAAACGGATGCTGTGACGTGGGTTCGATCCTCGGTGCCTGTGGCCGTCGTTCAGGCGCTAATCGAACGACGAACGGTCTTTGAACTCGTGGAAAAAAAACATCCTTACACTTCGATCCTTTGAAGGAGGCTACGACATGGCGTGGCCTGCGTAGTAAAAGAGTATTGATCCAGTCGAATCGAAAATTCCAATAAATATTTTAATACGGGTCACGCGACGTTTCGAACAGCCCGTATATTAATTAATAAGGACCACATCCCGTGTACAACATTTCCGCAAGAAGAGTCTATGTCGAGAAACACCGACAGCGAAATTACTCTGCACGTACATTACATACTTTTAACACAAGGTTCTGATTCTGACAGAAAATAAGGTTGCAACTGGAACACAGTCATCTTCAAGACTATTAATCCTCGTGTTGACAAGGGCCCTCCTCCGTTCCTTGTTCTGAGCCAGCTGAATCCACTCCACGCCTTCACACGTTCCTCCTCTGCGTCCATTTTTAATACGACCCGCAAATGACTCGTCGCCCAGGCACCAAATTCTGACAGTGCCTTAAATTTCGTTCATAAAAATTACCGGAACAGAGCAGAGACTTTTTACAATCGATTCTGCTCTCACGTCGTGGGCCCTTCGTAACCTGGGGACGGTCTCAGCCAAACAGCTGTGACCTCGTGACCCACAGACCCGCGAGGAAGCAGGACGTAGCTTCTGATTCCAATTATACATTCGCTAAAAATATCAACACGCGAAACAAGTGAACAGAGGAAGCGGATAGTCGCAGACTGAAAATGCCAAGATGGCTGTCTTCTGGGTTGCAAGGCCGCGCAGTCTGACAGGAATCCACAAGAAATTGTAATCGGACTGCCCGAAGAGCCGACGTTTTGAGACCACGGGCAACCACGTGGTCACTCTGAGAATTTCAATACCGTACACAAAACTCCAGTTTCAAATTCGATACGTCTAAAAAGATGATAAGACAAAGTCGATGAAATTACGAACATGAAAAATCCGAGTAGAATCGAAGGCCTCGAATATCTGAGGTTCGGAACGGACACTCGGTCCAGCGTCGGCCCAGTCCACGCGGGTCACTGCAACTTTCTTGGGGGTGGGCTCGAACCTCGAAGAATCGGCAACTGTCAGCGTCCGGCCCTGACACACTTCTAGTGGATTTGCCCATGGTCTAAATTGAAAAAAAAATTCGACGTTCCGGGAGCTGGATTGTTCTTCAACCTTCTTCAGGTCCGAGTCTGAGGCCAGGGGCCCCATCTGACAGGCCTCCTCCTGTCACCCCCCACCCCATTTTACCTGAATACAGAAGTACATCCACCTCCCGAAACGTCGAAAATTTACAACTTTATAATTTACACCATCGATAAACTTCAAAAGAATAATTCAACTTTTCCTCATATAACGTTCGCTTACACATATTAAACCGAGAAAAATACCCAACGTATCTTTTTTGGAATATAAAACGTGAATTCGAGAATCAAAATGTGTTTTGTCCCCGGCGGTCACTCGACACCCCCCTCTGGCACGAAACATGAGGGGAAAAATGCATCATGGCGACAGAGCGTCACGTCCCTTTTCCTTAAAATGCCTTGGTCCATCGTAAGTAATGGGAAAACGAACGCCGTCCGGAATAAAGAAGTCTCAGCGATATCTTGATAAGACGTCAGACTGTCAAAGTTAATCGACTCGAAGATCCCAAGTATTAATTTAATATCGAAGCAGCAGAGATAAATGGACCTCACAAAGCGGGCTCACCAACGTCTGCACGCAGGCAACTACGAGAATTATTATCCCAGGAGCTCAAACAAACTCTCAAAGACACTGCAAGTGATTACAATTAACCAAAGTCCATTAAAGCTCACGAAGGACCAGCCATTCTCAACCTTATTCTGGCCCCCGCGTTCTTACAGTAACACAAAAATCTTTCAAGACAATAACACCAAATAGATAACTCCGGCTGAGCAGAGCCCTCGCCGAATGTTCATCACCGTGTTCACAACAGGTTGCCTGATCCAGACGAACGAAATCCCCGCCATATTCAAGGTTGGTTTTAAGACTGCCTTCGCGTTTGCATCTAAGCAGTCAAAATCATCTCTGGCCTCCATTAATTATCCGTGCTTTTGTTAGTACGAGACCATACAATCGTACGGAGGCATCTACCGCCATCTGTTTTTGCCTCTGAGTGACTAAACGCTGTGTAATGCATGAAGCGAGCAAAAGACTTCGCCGCCAAGCGGCAAGAGACGGTCAACAACGAAACAAACGAACGTCGATTTCAGGACGCGAATTTAAGCGAACAAAACACAATTCACAGTTTCTCTTCGCATTTCATTCGTCGGTTCTTATTATACGCGGATATTACTCTAGAATAAAGACGCTTACACGGGTTACGTAAGAGAATTCGGCCTCAAAGTTCCCACAACTACGGCCCCCATCAACAGCCAATACTCTGGATCACTGTGGATCACTGCAGCTTCCTGCTTTACCGAGTGCACCTCACAGGCATTCTTTACGCGGGCAGGCAGACAGCTTGTTGCGTGCAGTGCTCTTTTGGAACATCGCTCTTTGCAGGAAGCTGCTAATTCACTTTGCATTACGTCACGTCTGCATTCATTATCAAGGTTTTTCCAATAAAAGTGTTTGTTAACATGTCATCAAAATGGCGAAAGAATCGGTTTAAAAGTAATATCCGAAAAATCTTCAGTAAAAATGAAATAAATAATAGTAATTCAAAAAACTACGTAATACATTTCCTGTTTCATGCAATAAAAACTGTAACTTAAGTAGGGTTCAAAGCTCATGTAAGCCAGAGCCCAGCGCGCCAACACAGGATATCACTTTTTAAGCCATTAACATTAAATTAACAGCACAAAATTTGTGTGACTAGAAATGTGTGCTACAATAATTGGGTTTCGTGTGCCATGTTCTCGTTTTACACACAAGCGTGTTTATACGATACATCTGATAAGCCAATGTCTAAATAAACACCCGTCTCCAGTTTTCGTACTCTTACTGGCCCATCCTTCCCACCGACAACACAGCGAGTACAGTTCCCGGGACGAAACTGTGCGTTCCCCTACGTCACTAGCTTGCCGCACAAGGAAAACACACGCCACATAGCGTGGGAAATAAAAATGTGTCAGTGAGCCACCGAGCCACGTCACAAAACTCCTGATCTCCCGACGGGCGTAGAACGAACAGATTTCTCCCACCTACTTCCAAGCTGAATTCAGTGTACAGTGCACATCGAACACAGAGTGGATTCACAGCACGGTGCAAAATACACAAACAAGATTCACACGCAGGTGCGAATCGGGAGTTTCTGCGAGACACAAACACACTGCAAAATACCGCCAACAGAACATCCTTTGTTGCTGATGGACAGTATCAAGCCTCAAGACGTTTCGGAAGCACACACACACACACACACGGACAGACATGGCCTGCTCTCTAAGGGTTGCCGAATGTCAAAGTACCAAACTATACCGTGAACTGTTTTCTGATTTAAGCCAGGAGGAGATCAGATGAATTAGGAAACGAGATGGTACGGGGACTTCTTTGCGCACGGCTCATTGTTGACAGAACAACATCTGCTTCACGTAGAACAGAGCGTCGGTATATTTGTTGTTGCTTTTCAAAGTTCAAAGGCGGGAAAAATTGGGGAGAGCGGGCAGACAACAAATAGTCGTACATTTAAAATAATTTACGTGTTTCTAAGTAAGAATCCACCCATCGTTAAAGCTATCGATTTAGTAACTTCCGATTTAAGAATATTAGGTACAACCAAGAACCAATTAATTTTTTATCACTGATTCTTTGCTATTGTTTTACGTACAGTATTTAACAAATTCATCTTCGATTTACGAATTTTTACTTTACGAATACTTTTCGTCGTAGAAAGTACGTTTTCCAATTCAGATGGTAATTCTAGAAAATCGATCAAATTTAAATAGTGAACGGCAATGCTACAGAGACACAGGAAGGAAATTAATAATGGAACACAATGCACGCTTTACCAGGTTCTACAAATGATTCGAGCTAAACAAAGGCAGAAACTGAATCTAACTTTGGTTCTGTTTTGTGTCTGATATGAATCTATTCCTCCACATTAAAATATAACTGAAGGAATCAACAATGTCCAACGCCACGCGGGTATAATCCATTATAAATAACAAGCACACAGCAAGTTATAAATTTCGATGTTCAGTACTCACGTGTCCAGCAGCAAATAAGCCCCACTTTACCACCCATAACACCTTCGACCACCGACCGCGTTCAATTCGCGACTGACAATCGCTCGTCCGTCCACAGCCAGCTCACCTCAACAACCCCCTCCCTCCCACCCACTAACTTCCGCGCAGGCGCGAATCAGTCGCTGCCCGACTGTCAATTATTGACGGTATTTATAATCATTACCCGCCAGGTGGGGACAGTTGCGTTTCAAACCAGAATTGTCAGCTGATTCACAACTGAACAGTGTTTTCTGAACGAACCGGCTGATATAATGGGAACATTCTCTGCGGTACTTGGGAGATATTTCACAGAGCACATCTGTTCCAATTCTCACCTGGGCGTTCACTTGAAATTAGAATCCTGTATTATGACGAAGATTTCTTATTCTGGGTAGTGATTCCGTGTAGACTCGTACGTAGTTACCAACATACTGTCTCCATCTTCAGGCTGTAGCCAACTTTAGAAGACAGTCCTGAAGACGGAAGCAGTATGTTTCGCCGAAACGTTGGTATCTACGTACTAGTGTACACGACGTCACAAACCCAGCACAAAGACGATGTCTCCTCCGAGACTCGTTTTAATATTATTTGCACGAGTAAGTCTGTCGGATCCTTGAAACTTTCAATTTCATAAGCAACCTGAGTACTCGCGTCTGAGCTCAACATTTCGAAAGGTTAGATCAAACGATTCGCTGGTGATCTCCAAGATCCAAACGCACGCAGACCGTCTACCCGATCTGATCGCTGGCCGATACATCCCAGTATACGTGTGCAGTCTCCTTTCTGATCCCCGTTTGTTGTCTGAATGTCTTTGGGTCGGCATTGGCTTAAGGGCTCTCACCTAGATGTCAGCACGGGGCCGTGGTTTTAGGATTTTATCTGCAACGAGTCCTCATGATGGAGGCGGCAACGACCTCTGACCGAAAGTCATCATATTATTAAAAACTTTACAAAATGATACGTATATTCGCTTGGCTTCGATCAATACCGAGCACCGAAGATCCTCAAGCAGG
>NW_019061105.1:96699-114300 GCF_000696155.1 Zootermopsis nevadensis
GAACTCGATTATCTTGTCTTCAAGAGGTGTTCTTTATATCAGCCAGAAAGGGTTGGATCGCGACTGACAACCGAAGATGGTGGCAGAGTGAACCGGTGTCCTTGCGCGTTCCAACTCACTTTACATGGTCGCCATGTTAGTATTTTTGTTCTTGGTGTACCTGGTTGCTAGCTAGCTCAAGAAATTCGTAATTTAAGTGTAATTAACGACGTTATATCAACTGTTTAGGTTGATTAAAAATACAGAACTGTAAAAAGCGGTTGTGTCGTGTTTTACAACGTAAATTCCAAGAATTCACATGTGAGAGGATTAAACATCGATAAACACAACGATATCTCGCATCGAGTCTCGAATTCAGCGACTTATCTCGAGTCCAAGCGATTCTGTGTGTTCGCAGACCCTAGACGTGGGGTCAGGCGGCGATTTAAGGGTGAACAATCGATGACTCACAATTCAGATTACAGAAGTCACCCCCATATTTACGACTCCCCCTTTTCGCAACCAAAGCCGGGGGATGTGAGGGTTGAAACCTCAAACCTCACGACTCGTGAACGATCCTCATAACAGGGCAAGAATATCAAAACGCTCATTCGACGAACTGCGTCGCGTATGAAGGCGTCTTTTCGTGATTAAATTTGCTGTCACTCCGGAATGACATCTGGGTTTTGACGTTTTGATGCTAAGCTTTCGGTTGAACTTGTCGTTTCCATCTTCAAGGCTCGGCTTTATAATATGTTCGTGATCATCGACATGAAACACGTAGGCCTCGCATGTCGACCGGACTCTTACGTATTCGTATTACATTAAAAACAGATCTGGCACACCACCTTTCAAATCCCTATCCGCTCACCACTCATTAACTTCTATTCAGTCAACTGAGTGTAAGAATTTAACGCTTAAAAACTCTGTAGCCGTAGTAGATAAATCCTCGATACTTCGTAATCCGAAGGTCGTGTTCTGTCTCCATGTGATTTCTTGAAGTTTGATTTGTGTTTTTTCAACAGAATGGATAATTTCGCCGAGTTAACTTTTCCTCTGCGGAATAGGACGGCCCGAACATAGTAAAAAATATTCCTTTTGTTTTGTTTGTTTAAATCTTGTCAGTGTAATCACAATAAAATTCCTATTAAATATTAAAATATTACCATAATTAACATTTAAATATTTAAAAATATATTAAAATGTTTGATCCCTCTGACTCGGACGTAATCTGTGCTATAAATGAACCAAGCCCGTAGAAACGTCTGCCCGTCGCTGTAACTCACTAATTGGGTTAAATGACAAGTGACTCACGTTCAGAGTGACGGGCGTCATTTTGAAACTAGAAAGTCAAAAATTACTATTATTTATAACGTTTTGAAATGTTTCTCGTACTGATTCGTATACTAAATCGTAATTCTTAAATCTCTGATTTTGAATAAAAATTATAAATACAGTCATCTCTGTAATTACGTAAGTTTCATTAACGCGAATTTGCTCCAACGAGATCGATGAATCGGTAAACGCTGTTTAATTTGCGAATTTGCTTTTATGCAATTTCATTCCCGGCGCTTTAAACTTTCAAAGGACTAATTTAATCTCTGCGGAGGTCCCGGGGTCATTTTTACTACGCGATTTTCTATAGGTCGGCGTCTTACATGAATGCAACTATCGCATAACAGCAGAGATGACTGTACACATCAATCACATGAAAGAATCGCGGGGACCAACGAATTGCCGATTGTAAGTGTATAAAATATTTTGTTTTTAAATTCCCTTTATTTTATTTACGTTATTTCAGAGCTTTAAATGCAATGCCATTATATTACTCGTCAATATTTGGGTGCTGGGAACGCGTGTTATTGACTTCGCACTGATTTAAATGATAAAAAGAGTTTCAATTTACGCCGATTCCGTTTACGCCGGCGTAAATCGAGGGCTACCTGTACTGCGAATATGATCAATATCTTCAAATTCAAATACGTAATATCCACTGAGGGGTTTTAAGGGCGGATGAAACTGTCTTCACATTCCCGATAAGAGTGACGTCCCTGTCACAGGACCTACAGACGTCAACTTTCGTAACGCGGTGTCACCAAATGGTCCCTGAGCAGGAACCAACACCAACATCGCTGAAATATCTACCGACAGTGCAAAGGCCTACCCCTTGTCATGTAACTTCGACACAAAATCAATCAATCAATCAATCTGAAGTGTAAATGGAAGGAGAGAAAGACTTTGACACCATCAGGACGTGTGTACTCACCGGCCGTCTCGTCTGCATGCGACACTGTCAGGTCCAGCAGGCTCCACGGCTTCTGCTGTAGCTGACGCCTCACCCCCGCCCTGTCCGCCCCCGGTCCCACTGACGAAGCTTTTCCCTGTCGATTTCAAAGGACGGCGACGGCTTAGGGGGGAGGCCGCCGTCCTCTAAAAAACGCTTTCTGAACGTTTCCTGGTCCTCGTCCCAGACGTATCCTTCCAGATACGTCTGTCCTCGCCTGGTCCTCTCCAGACTCTCGGAGTACCGAGACAATCGCTCGTAGTGGACGCCGTCGTCCTGGCTCTGGCTCTGCTGTGGGCGTCGTTGCGGCCTCCGCCGGCCCTCCCTGTAATCCTCGTATTCTTTCTGCCTCGACGGATTAAGCCAACTGTGGCTGCCTCGCGCCATGCTCTCGTTCACGTACGTCACATCCCGGGTGACCTTCTGCCTTGCGCAGGCTTCGGCGGACAGCGGATCTGAACGTCGGCAGCTCTGCTCCATCGTCGAAGTCGTCGCCGCACTAGAGTTGCTGAGCCTGCTGGTACTCCTTGCTCCACGCCCCCCGTCCAGGTTGTCCAGCGACCGGGTTTGCCTCAGGCTGACCCTTCTTAGACTCTCCCTCCAGAGGACATCCTCCTCCCACAAGTCATTGCCTTCACATGGACTCAAACACGCCTCATCCTGTACTGGCGGAGGACGCCTCTCTCTCGCGTCTGCCTCGGGGTGTTCAGTGTCTTGTGTCGGGACGCTCACCCCCGCGTCGGACCTGCTCTGGTGGGTTTGTGATACAGCGTGAGGTACACTGCTGAGTGACACTGTCAATTCCGAAGACTGGAGCATCCTGTTAACTCGAGGACTTCTCAAATTAGAACGCGGTTCGATATCACCTTCGAGGATAACCGGGCCTTCGAGAAGACCTTCCAGAGACCTGCTTCTTCTCTGCGGTTGATGTGATAAATTCCTGACCGACTCGCCCCCTGCCAAAGGCGACGACTTGTCTCGCAATCCGTGTGGGTACAAGTTCACGGTGTTGGCGGTCCCATATACATCCGGGATCTTGGAGCGGTCCCCGTGTACCGACGTCAAGCCACGGCCTCCCGTCGCTTTGCGGCGCTGGAGAGTGTCGGCCTCGTACAAGTTTCTCTCGTCCACGTGACCTCGCTTGTTTGCAGCCCCCAGAAAATGAACGGTTGTCGACCTGAGTTCTTCTGCCAGGAGTCGATTCGCGTCTTCATTTGACGGAACGTGATGGTGAGGAGATGCTGGCACCGGTAAGCCTGGTGACTGGTGTATGGCGTTCACTTTGCGCCCGATATCATTTCTTTTGACGAACTGCGAGGTCTCTATTAAGTCGCCGCGCTGGTTGTTCAGAGGCTGTGCGCGCGACGAGAAGGTCGAACGGGCTGCCGTGCTTACTGGAGTGAACACGAAGTGTTGCGCGTGTCCGCGCGAGCTGTTGACACTTCGCTCGGACGCGGAGCTGGCAAATCCGTCGTCTTCCCCTTTCAGAAGGTCCGAGTAGTAGTACGGGGCGTGCTGGGCATCGACGCCAAGGGCCTCGACTCTAGAAACGGCCCGGTCACCCGGTCTGACGGTACCATCAGAGAGATTCGTTGTCGCGGGTACGTCAAAGACGAAATCATCGGAATGACCCGGGGGAGGCAGATTCTCGTACTCAACTTCCATCTTAGGCGACGACGTTTCGGAATGGCGAAAAATCGATCGATCACTGTCCCTCTTCGCTGCAATGTTCATCATACCCGGGGGCTGAACGGAGTCCCCAACAGCTTCGTCTCTGTCTGGTGCGCAGTGATTACTTCTGCTTTCGCCATTTTCCGTCGTATTCTCACACGATGGAAGAATTCTTTCCGGTATCTCATATAAATGTGTGTTCAACGCCTGAGTTTCGTTTCGAAACGTCCTATGGTAATCGTAATTAGCATCCTTCGAGTACGTGTCTACATTGAGACCGTCTCTCGCCTGCAGCTCCTCGATGTATTGGTCCAGGTCTAAGCTCAAGCCGTCATCCAATTCCATAGCCAGACCGCTCCTACTCCCCACCGACTCCAGATCACTCCCGTTTGTCCGGCATTCCAATGTCGGGGTTGGCAGAACGAATTCTGGGACACTCAGTCCCCCGATGACGTCATCAGACAGCGGACGCCTCTTAAGCAAACGGTCTACCGAGTTTAAACCTTGTTCTTTTCTGAGGGAGAGTGATTTGCTGGCACAGCCACGAACGCCTGATTCTAGACCGTACATCGGCTGAGGAAAGAGGGCAGATACTGGATGACCCTCGTGGCTGACCGACGTCTCGTTCATCCAAACCTTACCTTCGTCCTTCTCGGTTGATTCGGATTCGCTGTCGGCTTTTGAAAGAATCGGGGACTGATTCTTTACGCCGCAGTCATGGGGTTCTAAAGACACGTCGAAGTCATCCAAGGGCAGCGGGCTTGTGGGAATGGGAGGAGGCGACACGAGGTCACTGTCAGACGAGTCGTGCTGTTCCGCTGTCGACGTGGGCACGCTGCCCAGGACAATCAGCGCCCTGTCGCTGCTAGCCCCGAGGTAGTACGACGCGGGGCGGAACGTATCCGACAAACTAAATCGGGGATGGCGAGGAGTGTCGAGGGAATCCAAGTCTTTCGAGGCTTCGTCGTCAGCGTCAGAGCTGTCACGGTCCGACTTCTGCTGCTGGACTGAGGTCGAAGACGAATTCAGTATATCCGGAAGGCTAGTGCGTTGAGGAGTTGGCGGCAGGGCGTCGACGGCGTCCTCCTCTCCCGACTTCGACTTTTCCGAAGAATCCTGTACATTAGAAGCGTCAGGCTTGTCCTTATCACCACACTCGCGTTGAAGGGCGTCTGACATGTCAAATCCGTCCCGGACTTTCAACGCCTCTCTCAAGGGACTGACTTCCATGTAAACGGGCTCGTATTGCGTCGACGCTTTGTACAGGAACTCGTAATGAGAGGCGACCCCGCCGTTCTCCTTGGTGTTAGAATCAATTTCGTAGTACCGGGGGCTCTCGGGAGTGGCGTACGTCGGTGTTGAATCGATGGAGGCGACTCTGTTAAGACCGAGCTTCGACATGGAATGTCTGGGGTCGGAAGCCAACAACGAACGGACAACGCCGTCAGTCATTTCCACGTAGGAGCTCTCTTCACACCCGCCGCCCCCAAATATGTTCTCCAGAATTACCGTTTGTGACGCCGAGGGGCTCCGGGCGTTGCCGAAGGCGTCAGGTGGCGCCAACACCGCTTTCTTCGAAGGCGTCATTGGCATGTAATGTTCTTCTGCGTTCGCCAAGTCGTCGTCGGTTCCTTTTCGCGTGTCTCTGCTCGCCTCGCCAGTTTCTCCTGGTGATTTACAGTGCTGGGAACCCGCGGGCGTACCACAGGCAGAATCGGAGTCGTCGTAAGTCAGAAGAGACTCCGCCATGCTCAGACGAAGATAGCCAGGAGTTACTATAACTTCCAGGTCGTCGCTTGCCGTGGGATCTGTCTCAGTGTGACCCGTCTTCGAGTCCTTCCTCTTCCTGTGCCTTCCGAGGTCTCGACAGGAGCTGAAGAACCTCTCCCTTCGTCCGAGAGCAGCAGCGACTTCTTCGTCCTTGTCCTCCTCGCCGTAGTCGCTGCAGACAGCGCCTAGTCCGCACTCAGCGCGCTGAGGTTCCACAAAGGTTTCGGTCGTTTGCCTGACATCTTCAAGGTCACTCGACGTATCATACAGTAAAGTTTCTGTGTCGCTGAAGACGCATCGCTTTCCCGGTCCGCCCTCGTTGCTGCGTTCGTCCTCGGCGGCTTGGCGTTCTTTCATCAGCTGTGACTTCCTTTCGAAGTCCGCCAACAGATCTCGGACAGACTTCGCCTGCTTCTCGTGTTGACTCGCGCTTTTCTGTGATCTGTGGTACAAGTCGATAGGATTTTCCTTGCTGGAATATCCACCGTCACCGAACGCGAATGTGCATAGGTCAGATTTCCGTCGTCGACGTCGAGATTCTTCTGCTGGTGTGTCCAGCTGCTCCGTGCTCTTGAGGCTCGAGACGTGGGCCTCGTTGGGATGGTACATGGGAGCAGACATCTTGAGAGGTTCCTGCATCTGCAGGGACTCCCTAATTAACGATGACTCATCGCGTTCGTTACCAATTTCGAAAGCTTTAATGCGACTCTGAACAATGTTCTTGGGTGGCGAGTCGACAGACTGAGTGAAGTCTTTGCCTCCCTCTCCCCCCCTCTTGCCACCTCCGGGGCGCTGGTGCGAGAACTTCGTCAGCTGTGGTTCGTTTTGTGTCAGACTCCATTCTTCCTTGGTTTTGCCAGGATCTCTGGCCTGCGAGGGACCGCAGTTCAGTTCATGAACTGGATAAATCAGCTCAGAACTGTCCCTTAGATTTATATTTGAGTTCTGGAACTTGAGTAACTCCGTGAACCCAGGCATTGAGCGGCCAGCCTGCAGAGTGTCGTACCCAGAGTCGGAGTGCTTTCCATTCGAACACCTGTCGTCCTGCAGACTAGTACTGCTCGTATTTCTCGGAGAAGTTTCCTGCGAAAGACGCCTGTCCACGTGGCACCAAGACTCAACTTCAAGGGGCGGTCCCTGACGGGCATTCTTAACCTCATTCGCGCCAACAGACACTTCAGTGGGCCTAATTTCTGGACTCCTCCTCGGCTGTTCCGTCGAGTAAGCCCCTTTATGATTTTTTGATCTTAGTGGGGCAGAACGTCCCTGAAGACACCCTTCCCTATACGCTGCATCGGGGGGTATCTCCTCTTGGCTGTCTCTGCGGTTCCTAGACTCCGGTGCGGCCATTTTGTTATTACATGACTCAAAATGGCGATGGCGGTGGTGAGATTTTGTACTGACTGGGGCGGTTTCATTCTCTGTGACGGGTGGGGGTCGTATTTCTGTGCACGCGTGCGGAGGAACGGAGGAGTGGTGGTGGTGGCGACGACTCAGTTTTCTCTCGGCACTACCATGTCGTGACCTTCCTGCCTGCGAGGGGCGTCGAACTCGCTTTCTCGCCTTGCGAACGTCACCTGGCACTGAATCAATCCCAGAAGAGAATAAAATGTTTTTACTCTCCTCTTATGAACAAGAAGAGTATAATTCTTTGAGATTTTGACTTTTACTCTAATTAATAGCAAATAAAGTACGAAAGAAAAAAAAACTAACCTTAAAATATACGATTTGTGCTGGAATTATTATTTAAAATAATGGCACTCACAAAAAAAAAATGTTCAAAACTGAAATTTGAATCTCAAATAACGAAGAATTTTTAATCCTAGGTTAGTAAGAAGTTCTTGAATCATGCAGTTATTCAGAGTCTGGTTCAGAGCAGAATTATCAGCAAATGTTTAAATTTTATCGTAAGGAAAAAAAAATCCATTTTCCATGCCACTGTTAAATAGCGAGAGTTTGGAGGGTAAAATTGAGTGTTAGTACAAAACGAACAAACCCAAGCAGGCAGGAAGTTGCCACAGGTCGAAGTCTGGATTTTACGTCAGTCTGGATATTCTTACAGAATTCCCACAATTTTACCTTGAATACTGCGGGGGTTAAAAGCAGGCATTTCTTGTTTGTTTTTCTACCAAACAATGCCACATGCAGATGAAGTGAACTCGGAAAACAATTAATCAACACAGACTGAAAAGCCACACACCTAGGAAGAGTGTAAGTTCGTACCATACTTTTTAATTCACATATTCTACGTAAAAACACATTCTGCTGCCCTCGCGTCGGCACCCACGCTGAAACAACTGATAAACTATTTTACATCGACTTAATTTCACTTAAATCTGGTTTACAAGTAACAAAGTTCACACACAAGATCTTCGGAGCTTGTCGGACTGCCACGGCTGTGAAATCCTTCCACGCCATTTCAAGTGTCAAATTGCCTTAGGAACAGAAAAGGTCCAGACCGTTAAGAAACAACTTTTCAACCTGAAATCCTAACGTCTCTTAACCTCAACGCTTTTACTCCGATGCTCCAACACCATCTTCTTCAGATGGTAAGATGGTAAAGTTGCGTCATATTGTGATATAATAAATATATATTAAATCTTGTCCGTCTAATCACAATAAATTCTTATTAAATATTAAAATATTACAATAATTAACATTTAAAATATATCAAATGATGTTCTTTATCGAAATATTCGATTTACATTAGACCATAATTTTCTCACGACATGTTTCAGTTCCTAAAAGAACAACATCGAGTATGTTATTGGAATGGAATAGAGTCTTGAAAAGAACATCATTTGATATCTGATAAAAATCTGATAAAAATGTACGCTAAAATAATATATAGAAATTGTATTTATGTTATTATTGATTTGAAGCTTTATATAATTATATACACCTGAAGATGGTTCTTTTAGGAGCTGAAACATGTCGTGAAACATGAAAAATGATGGTCTAATGTAAATCGAATATTTCGATAAAGAACATCATTTGATATATTTTAAATGTTAATTATTGTAATATTTTAATATTTAATAAGAATTTATTGTGATTAGACGGACAAGATTTAAAAAATATATAACCATCTTCTTTGTTCTACCTGTAAATCCCGCTTCCTATTCCTGTACCAAACCGAAAAGAAAAACCAAGGGTGGCGAGTCCTTCGCAGGCGCAAGGCGTCGTCCCTTGTGAGGTACGAGACGCATTGCTGGAAATGGTAAACAGTGCCTCAAGAACATGAAACAGGGGTGTGCTTACGCTAACGGGGTTTCGCCTCGGCTGTTCGAAACGAGGGGGGTTTCTATCCACGCGCAGAGCACTGCAGAATGTGAATGCTTCCAGCCAGCAATTAAACATATTTTATTTATTAAGTATAAAATGTCTGAAAAGAAAAAAAATATGAATATCTATTTGGCACATTTATCATCCAGTCAAAGTTTGTCCCATTCGTTCCTGAAGATCGCTTAAACCGCGATGTGAATTTGTTCGCTGAAAATGCAAAAGAATGAACCGGAAATCTAGCATAAAAGCTTCACATCTGTCGTCAAATACGTCAAATGAACGGAACGCTGAAATACCGACGACCACCCACAGAGTTAAATGACGTCAGACGCAGAAGACCACAGACAACATTTCCTCTCTCAACTTGACACAGCTTCCAGACAAACGGAGAGGTTTGCTAATCTGCCGATCCTTCAGGAACTTTCTTATTAAAGTCTATTCAAAAGAAAGTCATTTTGCCAACAAGTGTCACTTCAAAACTGATAAACTGCACAACGGAACTCGTTCAAGGAGAATTTTTACAAAATTAATTGTAACTACGCTACCAAAACAGATTTGGACACGTAAGAGTTCACGAAAGATTTCGAACTTCAACGCTAGATAAGATGAGAGAATGAACTGGAAGAGACTAGTTAGGAAGCGACCACGACATAATTCAAGGGGCCATCCAGGAATTTGCTACTTGAGCCAAGAAAACTCGCTGGAAGCATCAGTCAGCTGCCTGGTTCATGCCGGTTACCAAGTTACGAAAGAAGTCAATGTCAGGAGCGGAGTTCTTCGTCTCCTCATCCTCAGCATGAGTTTGTAGACTGCGCGACAATTCCATTTGGAATACGTGCAGTTTAAATATGAATAAAAATACTTACAACTAAGAATGGAAGAATGAAGAATCATTAACGTACATGACGTCTGACATTTGTAAAGTTTGAAACCTCATTTACAGTGCAAATTAAGGTGATGTTAGACCAAAACGTTCTTTTCAGAAAGAAAGAATCTTTAGATTTTTGCACCGACTGAAAAATGGAAACATCTTCAAGAATAAGCCGAGAACAGTAAGAGATAATATTAGAAGAAATCTGGCTGAACAACCGCAAATTCATCCAATCTTTTGCATTTGGCCGAGTATCAGACTCATCCCATAACGAAAGAATTTAACGCACATCTTCTTCGACCTAGTATGTGACAGTACGCAAACGCACGTCGGTCTGAAAACAGTCGCCAGATCGGCCGTGGAGTAAGCGAGTGCAGGTATGATTTCAGGTTCTCACAGCGGTGAGTATGACGACAGTCGTGTTCGAGGTTGTTGGACTACACGGCGCTACAACGCAGATGACAGCCATCCTCAGACGCGTACAAGTTTGAAACGCCACAACGCGTAAAGACCTTGAAAATCTGGGAGCCATTCGGATGCGGCAAATTATGCGAGAAACGGAACAGCGACTGATGAAGTTATTAAGGAACGATGTCGGACAAGCGTGAGACAAATTTTGCATAAAGAAACTGGAACGTATTTTGCTCCAAATATTACAATTACTGACAAACTGTCCTGATACATACGGCCGGTCCGATTCAAATGCCACGACCGACGGTTGACAAACTGCAGTGCTCTGATGGGGTTTGACTGTTCTCGGAAAATCACATTCCAAAACGTGAACAGACAAGCTTTCGACGCTGCCAAACACGCACCATTACTCGATCTTAACGTCCTTTCTTTACTCATCGATCACGGCGAATGAAACTGAAGTTCGCGTGAGAGACGACCCAAGTCTGATCAGAGTTTTTTACATGGCTGCTGCAATTAGCAGCTATGGGTTTTGCAACGGCAACAGATACTTGCCGACGGTGAGCAAAGGGTATCTTTCAGTAACTCTTCAGAATTAATCTTAAAGAAAAAAATTTCTTTTTAAGCAACGAGCCACGGCGGCAAAGTTAGTATGACGATCGGATGCGGACTGGTCATCGGGACTTTCCTGCCAGTACAGGCAGGAACTTCTCCCCACGTCGTGTACAGATGGGCCGTGAAGCCGACCGCAGCCTCCTGTCTGAAGCGCACTGTGATTAAAGTGGCCAGATCACAAAGCCGACTGCGCACATCCCGTTAACGCCGGGCTCCAAAATAAGTAAACCTTTACCTCCGTGTTCCTACACATCAACATTCCAGGTAGCGCGAGAACAGACAGCGGTGAAAATCCTTTTGTCGTGTATCAACTTGATTTACCTGTCCTTTTCCTGGATTTAAAAAAAAAAAAAAAAAGAAACACTCCCAACCTCGTAACTGTTACGGCCTTCGGAACCAGAAAGAAGTGTCACCAACTTGTCCATTTCCTCAAAGTCTTAAGTGTTTTAGTGGTCCATGCAATCTTAAAATTCCAAGCTTACCTTCATCATCAGATGAGTAGCTGTTGTAGCGGCTGACGGACGTAGAAGACCGGCGGCCATCTTGACTCCTGCTCCTGAGTGCAGATCGACCTGGCACCGTGCCGGTATCGTCCAGCTGTGATCTTCGCTTGGAGCCGACACGGCCATCTTGACCGCTCGTGAGGTCCCTGCTCCGAGCCTCTCGACTCGCGAGTTCTTGAAGTACTTGCTGTTTGTAATACTTAGACAATTCATTTTGTGCCGTCCCCCGAGCTGATGAACCCGAAGGTTTCCGAGTCAACGGAGACTGCAGCATCCGCTGTTTCCATTCCAGGAGACGCTTCATGGATTCCTCCCGCTAGAAATGAAGAATAAGAAGTTTTTACATCTTCTTCAGTCTCTGGTTGGTGCCAGTAAGGGGGCAAGAAATGCGAGATTTGTCTGCGTTCTGAGGTGTCGAGCAAATATTCTCGAAGCGCTGATACGGGAACTGAAAAACCCTGTGACAGACATTGAACAAAATCAATAAATCACTTACCGTTCTCTCAAAGACCGACTGTTCATTTACACATTTCCCTTCACATTGCTGTTTAAAATTTAAAATTCTGTTTCATATATTTTAAGTTTCTTGCGGCCAGTTTTGGAAATACAGAAATTGACTTTCTTTCCTGAAAGACGCTTGTTTACATTCTTAGCTCTGGCTTCACATTCCGGAACTACAAAAATAAAAAAAGTCAAAATAACTACCCCAGAATGTGAACTTACAGCCCCCTTTAAGGTTTTCAAAATTCCTTTACAATTACTTATGACTTCTATAAGTGAGTTTTTTTTTTAAAAAAAGGCAGAAACATGATTACATAAAAATCATCTCAAGAAGATTGACTCCTCTAACAGATCCTTCAAAAAATGTGGAAAAATTTAAGATATCTAGAAATAACATAAATACATAAAAACTGCTTTTATAAATAAATTAATTCATAATAGCGCGTTCTCCGTCCGCTACCGGTAGGTGCAAAGATCAAAATGCAGAGAACCGCAAATCCTCCTGTCGTACTGCGCAGACGTGGCACTTCATTTCTCACACGAAGGGGATTTGAGAACAGGGTGGCTGAGGAAAATATTTGGCCCTCAGAGGATGAAGTGACATGAGACAAGGAGTTTCACAATTTGTAACCGAAGAATGCCCCTCCAAAACCCACCCCTTGGCATCCTACTCATGGAGGGAGGCAACGTCTTTGGATGGCAAAAGGGGCTCTGGTCCGCCAAAGCCAACGTGCCAAGGCACCGTGGTGGTGACAGCAGTGTCGCTAACAATCCATTTGGGGCACCAGGCAGCAAAGGCCTTCCAAAACTTAATGTGCAGCGAGAACAACCCAAATTTTGGAAACCATCAGCGGTTCAACCGGTTCCGAAGATCTTCAACTCGAGTGGCAGGCATGTCTGTTCAATGTAGGGTGAGGAATCCCATCCCCTATTTGCAAGAGAAAATATTTCAGGTAATGTATCAAAGCGCACAATACGAACACCCCACAAATTTTTTTGTCCAAATACAATATTTGCCTAAAATGTGAAACAGCCTTTCGTGCAGGGAACGCCAATTCTTAAAACCGGAAATCTTACTCCAATAAAAAAGGAGATTACGCTGTAGTTCGATGATACGATGAAACTGTCCGGAGGAATCTGATTCTGCAAAGGAGCTGATTCTAACAACCAGAGAACGCATTAAGACAATCAACATGGTAATTAATATTCTTCTTTGTAAGTTACCTGTTGTAATTTTTTCTCTCCCTCACAAGCATCTAAGGTACATTTCCGCTGCTGCTCTTCGCACTGGGAATCGATCTCGTCATCCTGGTATCGCTGTCGAGGTAACCTTGCGCTGGCCGATCTCGTAAACTGGCCGTCTGAACAAGGGTCTCTGTACTCGCTCCATCTCCTCTGCTGATAGTGTTGTCTCGAGGGTGACTGCGCTGTTGCCGCGTCGCTCGGCTTTAATTCCGTCCTCTTCGGATGCCGCAGAACTACACCGGCGCTCTCACTGTTTACACTCCCCCCCGAGCTAACGCCCCTCACTTGAGCACCACCTTTCATCCCTCCATCCACATTTATCAAGCCCGACGGAGTACTTATCCGTATCGAAGGAGTCGTCGCCCTCGAAGAGGAAGACTGATTTCTTACGTGCATCACTGGAGAAATCTGATGGACGTAGGAGGCCGACTGACGCATTTTTTGAGCATAATGTTCCTCAGACCAGTAATAGTTATCGCTGACAGAAGGGTCGTGAGCAGGCACCATCTCTAGGCTTGACTTCGGCCGTGGTAATTGAGCTACCCTACGAGCATGCTCTTCCTGACAGATTCTGCCGTCACCACAACCGTGTTGCAAATAGTCTCTACTTCTAGCGGCTTCTTGTCCGTGATATTGTGATTGGCATGCGTAATGCTGATTACTCCTCTTGGCATCATAGTCCAGGAAGTCGGCGCTGTGAGGCCGAGGTGGGTACTGGCTTGGCCGCGCGTCTCTGCGTCTCACTGTCCGAACACTTTGGTCCTGGTGTTGAGGAGGAAGAGGCGGCTGTTGCTGCGTGGTTGCGGGGTACGTGTCTGGCGCGCGCGCGTCCGGATGCTGCGAAGACACGGCTGAAGCGTACCTGTGAGCTACGTAGTTCTGCTGTTGATGGCCAGAATGTCCGTACTGACCTCCGCCCTGTGGCGGATGGTAATTGTCTCCACGCGCTCGTTCCAAATTTTCCTGCTTGTGATGCACTGATATTACAGATCCTGCTCCCTTAATATACGCTACCTGACTTGACGACTTCCTGTACACTTCTCCGTAACTACCTTCGCTACCACTATGCCTCATGGCGTCTGTGGCGTTGTATACGTCTTCATAATCCCCACCTTTCAAACCAACTGCTATAGTTGGCCCAGTGGGTCCAGGCGTTGTTGAATTTGAGCGACCGTAAGTGTCGGGAGTCCTTCTTTCCACGTTGGTCATCAGTTGAGCGTGACTTCCTGAGCTCTGCTGTGGCAACCTCTGCAGTTGCTCCTGCTGAGGGGACCTCTGCGAGGAATGTACCGGAGTCTGTCCATCCACTTGATGGTAATGGTAGCGAACATCCATAAAACCATATTCATTTCTCATTGGTTGCTGAGGCTGAGCAATCCTAGCTAGAAATCCCTTGTTCCCGTCCGGTGTCTTCTTCCCAGCCGATTCTTCGGCCCATCTGTCAGAAGACGGTTCGGGTGATGAGGCACCGTAGTCCTCGTGCTCGGCGAGGCGCCTCGGTTTCGGAGGTGCATTAGCGTACAGCGGTTGATGAAAACCGGCACCATTCTTCTGAACGCCCCAACCATTTGAGAATACTGAGTCGTGGCTAGTGTTCAGTTGGTGTGCAGCATCCTCCTTCTTTGCCGCCTGCTCATCACCGAGTTTACTGGCCGAGGAAGCAGGAACTGTGGAAGGCGTACCTGTAGTGACGGACTGCGGCTGTTGGTAACCATGGAAACCCGAGTCGCTGTCGTCAGCACTTTGATTTAGCAAGGATGATATGGAAGACACACTAGGATGACCGGACCGATGATCATTCCAACTGTGAACGAGGATAAACAAAAGGGGATTAAAGTCTAATACAGACACTGTCGTGTTACGCAGTAAAACAATATAAAAGGGGTCTTGTATTAATTAATTAATTATAGTACAAAATCAACATGAGCATTCAACGTAAGCATTCCCTCTCCTCCTCATGTCCTACGCAGAGAAATTAAAATTTTCTGGTCATTAACATCAACGCTTCATTCATTAACCTTTCTTCTTACATGAACTAACATTCTGACTTGGTCTTCACCATCATTTACAAATCACATCTTTTGTTAACATATCGACGGATAACCTGAGGGTCTACTTTTTTATTACACTGTCAAAGCTCTGTCAAATATACATAAAAAAAAACTTTCTCATAAGTTTTATACATTAAAAAATTGATGTGCCCATATTTTTAATTTGAATTTTGATATTTTCACAGTTTCCTGCTTCGTCACTTCAGTATCTGGGTTTGGATTTGGTTAAAATCTGTCACTTGTTCCTGGGTGCTCGCAATATTGCGCGATGCACCATATTGAGACGTCAGAAACCAAGTTATCAACCCGTTCTCTACGACGTAAAAGGCATATTGAGAATCATCCCCGCCATGTTGCTGTTATTATGTCTGAGGCCGGCCGTCACTGTACCTACTGCCCTCCTGCAGGATGGACGCGAGGCTGAGGGCGTTCATCCACTGCACCATCAGCTCTCGAGTATCAGCCGCAAAGTGGTAAGTGCGCATGTTCGTGTGCTCTGCCTTGAAGGCGAACTTGCGGTACACACGGTCCTCGGGCGAGCAGGGCGAGATCTTGTACGACGGCAGCAAGATCGACCCCAGAAGTTTCTCCTCTTCTGGACCTGGGGAAACCAACGCACTAGGTTATGGTTTCGAGTGAACAGCTGATGCGAGAGGCGTGAAAATATAGCCCATGATCTCTGCAGGTTAGGTTAGGTTATTTTGGGTTAGGTTGGGTTATTTTAGGTTAGGTTAGATTATTTTAGGTTAGGTTAGGTTATGTTAGGTGAGGTTAGGTTAGGTGAGGTTAGGTTAGGTGAGGTTAGGTTAGGTGAGGTTAGGTTAGGTGAGGTTAGGTTAGGTGAGGTTAGGTTAGGTGAGGTTAGGTTAGGTGAGGTTAGGTTAGGTGAGGTTAGGTTAGGTGAGGTTAGGTTAGGTGAGGTTAGGTTTTGGGTTATTTTAGGTTAGGTTAGGTTATTTTAGGTTAGGTTATTTTAGGTTGGGTTAGCTTAGGTTAAAAATGCGGTCCAGCATTTATGTGTGGTTTAGTGCCTAAGCCATTTTAAGTGGGTAACTTGTCATTTGCCAAATGCTAAACTCAGTAAATATCAAAAAGGAGTTTATTAAAATGCAAATAAGCTTTTTAATAATGTCTCCCACTATAACAATTCTGAATCATGCTATAAAGAAGCTACTACTAAACAGAAAAATTTACCTCAACCAAAAATTCTCAGATATTATAAATACATGAAAGGAAAAGTGGGTATACTTTCTTGCGTAATTATTTTTGTGGTAACACTATAAATTACTGTCATAACTATGTAATTCATAACTGCATTGGAAACAAGTATTTTCGCTATGACATGTTCTACATCGTTGGCTTGGGCGTATGGAATGTACATATATTCTGTTCTATCCTTATTCTACGTCACTTTAGGTTGGTCCCAAAGGTACATGTACGGAAATAAACGCAATTCGTAAGAATTCCGGCACGTTCCGTTGTGGCATCAACACGTAACGTTACCCAGTCACATAATACAGGCAAATTCAGATTTGTGGCGGCTAGAACCTCAGCCAAATAACTAACGAGGTCTAACCAGCGTTTCCGACTGCAGGAACCAAGCAGACCGCGGGTCAACACATGACCCCACGCTTTGAAAGGGGATCTTCAATTAGTATAAGATTCCAGCAGTGCCTTCAGAGACCTTACTGCAGCCGATCTGGAGGATATTTCTGCCTAGGGCGACCTAAACTATGAAATTCCAACTCTTTATTCTGTTTTTACTGATTCTCACTGTAAACACGTATTTAGTTAACCAGCGTTAAATAGTTGATCTCTTTAATGGTGAATGGTTGTGTTTTCTTCGCGGTACGGACTAAATTCCTAAATATAATCTAGACGAGCTTCGGGTTTAAATGTTTAATTAATTATCAGAAATATATATTATTTCCTTAAACAGCGTTAACGAGTTGATCTTTGTAATGGTGAAGTGTAGTGTTTTCTTCGCGGTACGCCCTGAATTCTTTAATATTATTTGAACGAGTCTCTGCTCCAAATGGTTAATTAATTATCAGAATAAATTATATTATTTCCTTAAACAGCGTTAACGAGTTGATCTTTGTAATGGTGAAGTGTAGTGTTTTCTTCGCGGTACGGACTGGATTCTATATAGAAGAAGCTTCAGCTTCAAAGGAATAGACGTTTTGGGAATCTTCCAGCTACAGCCACGGTGGAACGCGAACCGATTCGGTCGATACGGGTAATATTACCTTTGTAATAGAAGAGGCAGTACTCCGACAGGACGAACCAGCGTTTCTTCCAGAGCATCAGCCCCTCGCTGCCCTGCTTGTGCAGCCAGCCCTGGAGGGCGACGCGGGCGGCTGAGGGGCGCTTTACCACGGGCGACCGGAGTTGCTGCTGGCCGCCACCAGCGCC
>NW_019061105.1:128667-149932 GCF_000696155.1 Zootermopsis nevadensis
TATCATCACAACTCGCATTTTATAGCACACGTTAAGGTACTTCGTCCAGAAGACAGGTGCTGCTACCAGAACAACCAGGTCATACATGTAACTACAGCCAAAAGAACTTACAAATCAACGACTAACTTCCTGCTTTCGTGTTTAACAATTTACCAAAAACCACGCTTTCTGTACGTACGTCGTACGACATTAGTTCCCATTCCACTTGAAGTAAAATATCTCTTCAGAAGCGTATAGACGCTCACGCAGTCAAAGAAAGCCTGTAATTTGTGGAATCCGAAAGTCCACTGCCTTGTTTACTAAACGGGTTCATGAAATTTAATCTTATCGTTATACCACTTCAGACTACCATAACCTAAAAATCACAACACGGCGGAAGTTGTGAGGCGGGAGCGACACTAGCGACACTTTATGTGCGGTACTAGGATAAACTATAGCAACAGATCCTACGAAATATGAAACGCTTTTGAATGACGTTTTCCCCTGCATTGTAACACAACAACACGGCGGCCACATAACGCCTATACCTAAGTTTCCGATCCATGGTATAAAGAACTAACTAACCAACTAACCAAGCAGATGGCTTACCGAACCCGAAGGTTCATCACCGAATTAACCAAAGCCCTCCACCGGACCCTGTCTCCTTCAACTCCTATCTCCCATAGATCCCGCCTGAGATTATCCTCCCATCTACGTCTAGGTCTCCCCAGCGGTCTCTTCCCCTCAGGCTTCCCAAACAGTGGACCCAACCAAGCAGATGGCTTACGGAACCCGCAGGTTCATCACCGAACTAACCAAAGCCCTCCACCGGACCCTGTCTCCTTCAACTCCTATCTCCCATAGATCCCGCCTGAGATTATCCTCCCATCTACGTCTAGGTCTCCCCAGCGGTCTCTTCCCCTCAGGCTTCCCAAACAGTGGACCCAACCAAGCAGATGGCTTACGGAACCCGCAGGTTCATCACCGAACTAACCAAAGCCCTCCACCGGACCCTGTCTCCTTCAACTCCTATCTCCCATAGATCCCGCCTGAGATTATCCTCCCATCTACGTCTAGGTCTCCCCAGCGGTCTCTTCCCCTCAGGCTTCCCAACCAATACCCGGTGCACACCTCTTGTCCCATCCATGCGTGCTACATGCCCAGCCAGTCTCATTCTTCTCGACTTAATCACCCTGACAATATTAGGGGGAGGAGCACAGATTTTTAAAGACAACATAAAAATATGAGTACAATAAATTTAGCTTTTAATAAACTGTTTAAAGACATGGGAATTACGCAAATCTTCCATTTTGTTTCCGACAAATTTAACGTATTCAAAGACAAATAAAAATTCTACCCTAACAAAGCGACAACAGCACTGACCACACTCACGATACGCAAAACTGCAAGCAATCTAAGAGGATGACTGCGCCTGGACTCAGGCCACGGGTCCAACAGCTAATCTGTAACGCGTTAGTTGTGTAAAGATTAAATTCGAATGGCTCGCCTCACCCCAGGAATGTTCTATGTTAATCCTTCGTCGGCCTGTCGATGCTTGGAAAGTCTAGAACTTTCTTGCGAGTTGAAGACCCTCGTGTGAGCTGCGGTGACGGTCAGCAAAGGGCAAACCGTTCAACGTTCACCACGAGCCATGACCAAGAACCCACACATCGTCCACTGATAAAGTTCAACGTTAACTGCAAATTCCCGGCTTTCTGCTGAAGATTCATAAGTGAACGCGTCAAATGGACCGATAATCGCTCTTTTGTGTGTGTGTGAATGAGACGATGACGTCGTGGCATCTGTTTGGATCACAATTTCAGTTTTCTAGTCTCGTCACACACACAGACGTGTTAATTCAGAGATTAAGAGATGGTAATTACGGCCCCCAGCATAAATGTAACACACATACACTACTTTTCGTACTCCGTTTTACGACAGAGGACAATCCGAAACAAAATTACAGCCTAAGTCATCTAAATGAGAGACAGGATTTGCAGTCAAGACGTCTCTAGCCGGAACCACGACGTTCCAAAAACATCTGTAATCGCTACTATCACAAACTTACGTACCATGACCAGCAATGCCACAAACACGTAAACATGGCGAATGTAGTCTCCCGTCAGGCCAAACTCTGGCTTCGCCCCAATCCACATCACATTGTCTTGCCTTGGTTTTGGACTTAAATTCACGTGTAACACTCGTTCACATGGCGTCGGCGAACTATCGACATTTCTACATCGATAAAATGTTATCTCGATATTAAAAATAAGCCAGGAGGAGTTCAAAGAATACGAAACATACTTGGCGCCGGCTGGCCGGGCATTTGCGCCCAAGAGGCAAACGACCATGCGCGTCACACCGCCAGCACCCGACCTCGAACGCGCGTCCGTCCCACCCGGACGATCGACTGCTACTGACAGCGAAACTGACGAGAAATGTGGGGCAAACGCGTCGGAGTGGGGGGAGGGGGTGGCGCCACCGGCGGCATGACGTCACTCAGCGCGCCTTTCTGCTATTAAGCTGTAAGATTCTTCCTGCAGGTGAAAAAAGAACGTGAGTTCGTAAAATTGTTTGCAAAATTTAGACTGAAACAAAATTTAAATCGTCCCCTCCCTCATTACACCCTTAATTTTCGTTAGTCGGTGATGATATTTCAGGGCACGAACTGCGCATGTCAGTCGCGAGGTTCGAGCAAATCTAAAAGAAATTTCATTAAAACGTAACTTTATATCAACATAATCACCCCTGCGGTCCACAGTCCCGCCAAGCTTCAGATCGTTTCGTGGGCCCATCACGACAGTAGACGGGACCACGTGTTAGGCGTAGGAAGTGGTGGGTGTCCCCTGAGACTTCCTTCAGTCTCGGGGAGAGATGGGAGTCACCGAGGAAGGAAATTCTTGGAGTCGCTTGAGGCCTCAGCCAAAGGCCTTCACGGTCGTGTAAGGTGGCATTCGCCTTACAACTGAGGAAGAACACGGAAAACCTCAGTCAGGGTAGCCGACTTGGCCGTCTTTTGGGGACAGCCTCGGCTGGCCTGATAACCATCAGTGCCCCTCGGTTGGCCTTGGGTGACCTCCGACAGCCTCCCGAGTTGCCGGACTCAGGGGTTCCCCACACCAGCTAACCTCGAGTCAAATCTCTCAGTCAGTGCTCAGATGTGGTTACCAAGGCAACGCGAAGACACTTGGATTGCAGAACTTGCAGCTTCCGGACGTGGCTTCGGGCAACTGACCTCCAGATCATGGGACAGATGAGCTGCTTATAGAGCAGCACACCGTTCCTGATGGACAGGCCACTCTCCTATTAACCCTTTGAAGCCGAAGCTCGTCTTCATAATATTTACGAATTCAGTCCGTACCGCGAAGAAAACACTTCACTTAACCATTAGAAGTCGAATCAGGCGGTACCACATAAGATTTAACAAAAGAACATCCCGGTCAAAGCCTTAAGGAGCGGACTTGGCCTGGTTGAAGTGCGCCGACCAGGTAAGCCCCAGACCCTTTGTACCGGCTGCTCGAGGAACTGGTGAGACGGAAGGTAATAAGTGCTTGTGGCTGACGTCACTTACCTGTCATGCAGCTGGTGGTCATCTTGAACATCCCGGCTGCTCGGGGCAGCGCCCCCTCCTGGGTTACTGCAACCAGAACAATTAAATCACTGTTAAGTTTGTGACACTTGACAACAAACAGTCAAAGTCGGTTATGACGAGATCCAAGGGGACTCTAGAACATAGAAACCAGAAACATTTATTCGTAAAAATAGTTCACAGAAACTTAAACTGCAGACTCGAAATTTACATTTGTCAAACCTTCCCACAGGCAAACGTTGGCAAACATTTCACGACGAATCTGAACAAATTTACTACACAAATTTCAGGGAGAATTTTTCGTATAAAAAAAATCTGCCAAAGCCATTGCTAAATTCTTCAAGGCAGATGACGAGATTGGCCAATCGGCCAGATTTACGCAATTTCCTTCCACAAAATTTGGTGATCATTTCAATACATCTTTGAAAAGTGTCACGTCTGGACATCACTGGTCAGAAGATACGATCATTCTTTACTTAATAGCGGTCCAATTCTACACTGAATAGTTAAGCATTGTGATTCATTCAGCCAATCAGCTCATTTGTTCGTTCCAGTAGAGATCACTTGCATTTGCGTCACTGAAAAAAAGAATATTAATGCCAACTTTAGAATGACTGTAAGTGTTAAAGAACCAAATGTTTCAAAACAGTCATTTTCAAATACAGTACAACACCGCTATAACGCGGGTGACAGCGGTAAACCCGCGTTATAGAGAAACCGCGTTATTACGGGAGTGCATCGGAAAAGTCTATACAAGTACTGGACGTACTGTACTGATAGACTATCGTTATTTAAGAGTATGAATACTTATTTGATTATTCGTATGATAATTATACATTTCGAATACTTTTTACGCTACACACCAACTCACAAATCTTACTCATTTTGTTTCTTAAAATAGTCTGATATCGGTACATGTTAATAAATGAATCTCCAGGAACGCTCCTTAAATGTTTAATCTGTGAACTGCCATTTTCCACGTGTGTGTTTTCTTATGTGTGCAGAGAAGAATGAAGGAGGTCTTAGTATTAAACAGTTATTGCGTCGACGTAAAGGAAATACATGTTGGACTGAACATGACATTAAAATATCACTGGCTCAAACATCCGTGACATAACCACATTATATTGAGAACAAATGTCAACCACAATAAGACATTTGGAAACATCTTCAAGGAAACAGAACAGAAGATACGGACAATAGACAGCGGAATCAGGGCAGTGTTTAAATGGTCTAGGCAACGCGGAGTTTTCCTCCGTGGCATCCCAACAATTACTCCATTCACACACAGAAGAAGGCAATGGCAAACCACTTCTGGATCATCTGCCAAGAACGTATATGAACAGATCCCAGTCCGAGAAAAGGATGGAAGAATCCTGTTCATATGGACCTGTCGTCACACAGAACACTAAATAAATAAAAAATAACAGTCCGAGAAAAGGATGGAAGGATCCTGTTCATATGGACCTGTCGTCAGACAGAACACTAAATAAATAATTAAAATTAAACCCCCAGATATAATTTCTCTTCAAATTTGTACCCCCAAAGTTGTTGGTGTATAATTCAAGTTATACATAGTATATAATCTACATCTAAAATCAATTAAATAAATTACTTTACTGATTATTCAGTGTTTATCATAAAATAATTTTTTTTTTTAAAATCTCACGTACCCCCTAAGATGTCTTCGCGTACCCCATGTTGAAAACCACTGTGCTAGAGGACCACTGGACGAATTTAGATGAAATTTCATGCGGACGTTATGGCGTTCTGCACGATCTCAAACCATACTTTCGAATATCCCACAAAATTACGGAAGAGGAAATTCGTGAGGTGAACATTGAGATGTTGCAATCTGGTGGCCAAAGTGGGAACTATCGAACAATGCGGTTGTAATGCCTGTAAATGCCCGCTGCAAAGAACGCCCAAGGATGGTCCACTGCTGTCGTAATCCGAAACAACTGCAAATATAATTGATGATTCCAGAAACTAAGGAGTTTGTTGTTAACTAGAGGATGTGAACACATACTTAAGAAGGGACTCGTTAGTTAATAACATAGTTTGTAAATTGGTTAGTTGGACAGCTGTCCGTCAGTCCGGCACTAACCTAATAACTAAGTAACTAATTACATGATGTACTCTGCTTACAGAACGTTCAGCTAGTCAGTAAGTGTCTCAAGATCCCCTCGCCGACACCTTTCCTGAGCTATACGAATCCACCAAACCACACTTATCTCCAAGATCCGTTTTAATATCATCACCTCTCCTTCAGAATTTTTCATGCGTGCTCATGCGTCCTGGTTTAATTAGCCTAACAACATGAGAACAATATAAATTATCGAGTTTTTACCCAGCCTCCCCCCGCCACTTCGTATATTTTTAGATAATTAACTAGAATTTTTTTAAAGAAACTTTTAAAACTGCTTAGTTAAAAGTATTTCCGAAATTGTGTGTTCTTAATCTCCTCGCGAATACAAATTTTACGTTTGTTGTGTGCTTCAAAAACACTTAAAATTTTCCCATGTCTTCAAAACGACTTATAATTAGATACTTCCATAAAATTAATTCGACTTTAGTCTGGTGGCGAGATACGTACACGTCTAGTTTTCTCTGCACCAGCTAGCATATGATACAGCGTCGTTAAATTCGTTTTTTTCTCAAAGTAAATCAGTCAGAAGCTGACAGTGTCCCACCCAATTTCAGTCCCTTTTCGGTTTGATTTCATGGATATTCTTCACGGCGACAAGGCATCTCCTTACTTCAGACCATCATTAAAAGCAAATTTATGAGACAACTCTTTGCCTGTACGGACTTTACGTGCCATAAAACTTTTTTTTAAAAAATGAAGTACTTTCATCGCAATTAAATCATACGTCAGCCTTCTCAAGTCCACAAACAGGCGATGAGCAGGCTAGAAACATCGTCTACGTACGGCGTTGAACTTGACAGAAAGAAATATGGCCAGTGTTCTTCATGCAGTTGGCAACAGTGACGTTCCTCGACAGTTATGAATGTGTGCGATATTGGCATTCATTTGACTTCGATTCCACAACCAGCGAAATTTAGTCAACTTCCTTTCATCTTGAACATTACGAGGTGCGATCGGAAAGTTTCCAGACTGCGCGTATAAAAACCCGTACACTTATCTCAGGTATTAAATTCATCCATCACCCTCGAAGTAGTTCCCCTGGGAGTGAACACAACGATCCCAGCGCCGCTGCCAAGCCTGGAAGCATCACTGGAAATCTTTCTTTGTCAGCCTGCCAAGCACCATCTGCGATTCTGTCTGAATCTCTTCTATCGTCTCAAATCTAATTCCCTTTAGCTGAAATTTCATCTTTGGGAAGAGGAAGAAGTCACACGGAGCTTAGAAAGGAAGTTAGGGTCGGTTCTTGCAAGATCTTTGAGCTCCTGACAAACGAGAAGTCGATTCTGCTTCTGGGCCTCAGACAGGATGCGTCGCATGTGGAGTTCTTCCCTTAGAATCAGCTGACAGGTCCCATAGCCTATCCCAACAATGTCGCACAAGTCGTTGATGGTACGACGTCGATCTTCGTAACATTTTCGGGCGTTGTGCTCGAAGATGGTCGTCCAGAACGCTCGTCATCATCGACAGAGGTTCGGCCAATTTTAAAACGTGAATGCCACACAAAAGTTTGTGCACGACCCATTGCGAACTCCCCAAATGCTTGCTTTAGCATTCCATAGGGCCGCACCCCCTAAAGGCAGAAGCTCGTACTACATCCGGTTCGCCCTCTATTGACACAGTCTTGAAACTTTCCGATCGCACCTCGTATTTTACTCAGTCCGGGGCCGAGGGCCTCTTTGCCTGTCGCTCCATGCATTTTCGCCAAGCCGTGATCCAGAGATCAAATCTCACCCTGAGTCTTGCAACAACCAATCAGCGGTCGGTATGTCAGTCACGCCCTCTTATCGATCGAGCATCAAGTGCACATGAGAGTCATCTTGTGTCTGTTTCTGAAATGACGTTAACTCATAGATGAGTCATCTTGTGTCTGTTTCTGAAATGACGTCAACTCATAGATGAGAGTCATCTTGTGTCTGTTTCTGAAATGACGTCAACTCATAGAGCTTTCGTACAGTAAATAGTACAGACGTCACTTAAAATGTTAAAAGTACTTTTATATTCTTTACAAGAACCAAGAGGTTTAATAAACAAGCAATTTCATTATTTTATTACGAGGATTAAACACGCAAAGGTCGCGCGTTTCCACGACTAGGAGTCACATTTCGCCTTCGTGATTACTGAGCAATCCAAATGTTTTTAGTACATCAATTCGTATAATTGCCTTGGCTTATCTAATCTTGTGCTTTAAACGCTGTCAACATCTGTCGCGGCCACACCTCGGAACACTTTCGTGCCAGAAGGACGTAAGAAACAACAAACCATGAAACCGGATTATAGTTAAATAATATTTGCCTTTTATGGTCGTAATTATCTTGCAGTGTTCGGGATCAAACCCTGGATGAAACAACAGACGTCCTCAAACAAAATTACAGCTTCGTCGCCCACAGGAACTCCTGCTTCATAAAACTTCCATCAGAGGGTGAATGAGATCACGTCATCCGGCCCCTCTGACTAAGCCGGCAAAGCAGAGAACACGAACGCGGCCGGCTCCCACAAAGCGAGGCATTTCACGCACTTAGACAAGCTAATACAAATGAGATTTCTAAGAATATTCATAAATAAATTTGGCTTGCTACTAAGTTGACACATTTTTGTTGGCTGAAGTATTTACGTAAAATTTGACAAAACGTGGTGGCGTACTGTCGCCCATGAGTAGCTCCATCGATTTAAGTGTTCCACTGGCAGGTGAAACCGGTTCAGAACTTTACGCTGCTAATCCACCAAGATCTTATGTAGAATCATCTGATCACTTTCGTACACATGAAATTTCCTGACCGTAACTTTCTTTGTGCATTTCCAATTTCCTCCTGCTTATACCACACAAACATGATAATTAAAACACAAATTCACGCCGTCTAATTTCTGTTGTTAAACGGAGTTGTTGTTGTTGTTGTTTTTGATTTTTTTTTCTGTCAAAAGAACTTTCGTCGCCACTGTACTGCGGCACAGAACAGAAACATTTTTAAATTCCAGGGGACTGATATGACACGAAGCTTCTAATGTCTTCGGTTCAAATGCTGAAATTAGAAAAAATAAAATCGAAAATTAAATTTCCAAGGGGGGGCGGAGTCTAAGAATCCACCCACGTGGCGTTTCGGAAAACTGAAAGTTAAATACAGGATTACGTAGTCGTCGCATGTGAATCTGGGATACATTTCCACAGTCTGCCAGTGACTTAAAAGAGTAATTTAACTCGGCCACGGCTGAAAGAAGCAAGGGGCGCAGTACGTCTCACGCAGGCAGGATCCTCTTCAAATAATTTAATGGGGGAATAGATCTAGGATTTCGCCCACTCTATAGCTAAACCCCAAAATTCGTACACAGATTTTAAATACAACGAAGTATGAATTTTCGAGACTTTAGTACTGGGGACAAAACAAGATGGGGCTGCTGTCGAATGCCGACGAAGTGTGTTCTTCGGTTGTCATGGAATGGACTGAGACGACTAAGGATTGTGGATCAGTTGACGGGACTCGGGTTCTTGTCCCTGACGAAAGATTCTATTGCCTTAGTGGCCTTATTCACCTCCTGCTACCTGAAGATGGCCACACAGCCAGCCTTCGAAACACCAAGTATGTATTTCCTATACAGACAATGGACACCGTCCAAAGAAAGTTCTCACACTGCACATTCGTGATCAACCGAGCACTGAGGATGTACAAGCCCTTCCTCGCCCGATTCCAAACCACAGACCCTGAGACAGCTCCGAAGGCTAAACCCAGGTGACAAAAAGAAACTGGGATGCAGACTTACCCGCTGGAGGCTGGGATTCAAGGTCACACAACCACAAATTAACAAGAACACAAAAGTGGCCAGCCCTTCGATACGCAAGCAAGAAACACGCACCGTCGGCGAATGCAAGGACACGCGAACTGGCGAGAGAGCAGCTGCTGACAATCAGTACCGCTGAGATACGCTATCTCCTTGGTCCCTGGTCCCGACGACGTGCGCTTCAGCGAAACTTCGCATTTGCTCTGGACACGTACAGCGGAACACACTCCTGACGTAGTTATACGCGGTGTTCCGCGGTTTCCAAAGGGGTCAACGCGGGCCTTCAACAGATAACACTGAGGTTATCAAATCAAGACGCGTCTGATGGGTGGTACACGTAGCACGCACACGAATCTTTCGTCTGAAACATCTGAAGGAAGAGATTACTTGAAAGATATTTGAGGAGACAATATTTAAAAATATGTTGATTGGTCCATGCTCTATCGCTAAATGAATGCGAATATACGACAAACGTACAATCAAATTTTCGATAATTTGTGATTATCTTTGATAGTTTTGGGCTCCAAACGTCAAGAGACGCCGATGGCTTAAAATCAACTACAGCCACGGAGGACTCCGTCTGATACGACTAGCAGACCGAGGAACATTCCAGTCCAATTCACACGAAAATGAAGGCGGAAACAAATATCCGTGTCGATCCCGAATAAATCCACAAAGCACTGGTACCAATTCACTCCTAAGCCCGTTGCTGTCCTAAACACGACGAAAACGAGAAACTTCGAGTTCACTTTTCACTTCCTTCCACACAAAATAAAATGATGGCGCACGATAATTTTTTTAATCTGTATCGCATAATTTATATTATTATTCACAAATAGGCCAGCGACATGAAATGTTATCCGGCGAAAATGTTCCGGTGATAATACTAAAATGATAATTCTATAAAAAAAATACTACGTCCTGGAACGCAGTTGTAGATTAATCTGAAATCAGCCTCACGACTGAACGCAGGTAACATCAGAGAGAAAAAATATCCCTGGTAATCTACGCACGCAGTCATGGAAATTGGAGAAGGTGCATCTGCATGTGAGCGGTGAGATCATTTTAATACTGAAGAGAACCAGATGTTACTGGTATGTACCCTCCAGACACACTTTCGCCGTCCTAAAACACAATTCTGAGATAATTTCATCGTCTTTCTGAGTTCATAAAAACAGCGGAACCTCGAAATACCGCGACTGTGAGGTCACGTGCCCCCAACACGATTACGTCGTTGGAATTTCTATGAAACGTTTCTGTTACATTATAAGACTCGGCGCTGTAGTGCGCGGGTACGAAGGGCAAAGCCCATAGTCCGCCATGAAGAGGCATGACCTTGGGGTTATTCGTTGATTCCTGCGAAGTATTTGGTACCAAAATTGAGCAAAATGCTAGAGAATATTAATGAAGTGATAACAAGGTCAGAACGACAGATTGACAGCAAATAATCTGGTTGATAAATCGAGTAATACGTTCTGAAAATAGAAACGGACTCATCAGTTCCAACAAACTATATCACGTGACTATTTTCGTTTATTTATTTAGTGTTCTGTCTGACGACAGGTCCATATGAACAGGATCCTTCCATCCTTTTCTCGGACTGGGACCTGTTCATATACGTTCTTGGCAGATGATCCAGAAGTGGTTTGCCATTGCCTTCTTCTGTGTGTGAATGAAGTAATTGTTGGGATGCCACGGAGGAAAACTCCGTGTTGCCTAGACCACGGCCTTGCCCAACACAAGTTATAAATTCGGGCACCGCCGGGAATCGAACCGTGTGACGCACTAGAAGTGTCCAGATCAACAAAGTAATCGAGGCTGGTCCGTAACGGATGCATAATTAAGCTACGCGGAGCGTCGTTTCGGCTTACCCAAAGGTCAAAGTTGAAACGCTAGAACTCGCGATATTTATTCTGGCCCACATTCCGTAAATTGTCCGCGCTCCTTTAGGTCAGAGTTCAAAGCTAACAGATGATGCGTCCGGTTTCGCGGTTGCCATGGCAACTACACCTTACGAGCTCCGAGAGCTTCTGTCAACACGTGGTCCGAGGGCCGCAGGCGCGGCCCTCGGACAATGAACCGCATTTTATCACCTCCCATTCAACTACTTCTGCTATTTCATCCCAGCGTGAGGCTCGGTCTTTATGTAAAAAAAGGTTCATGTCGTTCTTGTAACATCTTTCGACGTCTGGCAGGCCTCCAAGGGCCGTCGCAGGACCTTCAGCAACACAGGTCAATAATACAGCTTAGAGAACCTTTGGCACATTCCTCGACAGTAAACCAAATGCCTGTGACGTTAGCAGCTTGAGAAGTCACGTGGCACACTACTAGCAGAACGAAAAACATCGGGCGTGTTCTGGTTTGACACAAAAGTCACGGGCAATTCTTTGCATCACTACAATAATAATAAAATAATAAAAAAGTATTAATAAAATAAATAAATGATTGAAGATACGAGGAACAGTTGAGCGGCGGAAATTAGCACACGCGCGTGAGAAATATCTTTGCGCGAAAGACCAATGTTCTCCACTCGCAAACAGCGAGGTTACGCATGCGCGGAACGTCACCTGTCAACCGGGCTGCCTACATCACGGGCGCCTGCGTACAAATTTGTCTTCCGTCGACACACAACTGCATCTGAAACTTTTTAGACAACAGACGGACGGACAAGAGGTTCTGAACTCGATGACAGCAAAAACACAGTCGTAATGAATTGAATCTGCTCTTAATTCACTCTTGAATGTAAATTTTCACGCGTACGAGCGAGGTATTATACAGTATTCGTAGGTGCCTCTGATAAAGAGTCCCCGGTCTCGGAATGTGCGATGAGTCAGAGGGGCGTGGAGATAAAGCTCCATCCAATCAGCGACATCCAGCGACAAAACAGTTGAAATTACGGCCACGCCAATTTCGAGCGGTAAAATCAACTTCAATATTCCATTAGTTTCGCCGTTTTGTGAGCCAACAGGTTCTGTTTGGGGTCTGATTTTAAATAGAACAAGCCGCCATCTTGGATTCCCTCCGCGATTCGCTAAATTCCGAGTAGAGTCCACGCTTGGCTGACAGACGAGTCAACCGACCGACACGAAGGCAGACAACTGACTGTCTTGACAGCTTCGCCGTCGCCTCACATCGCCGGTAGCGACCCGGTCGTATTCCGACGTACAGAAGAAACTATTTTTTAACAGCGGCCAGTTAGAGGCACGCGTTGGACGGAACTTCAACTTATATGGGATTAACAGGGATGCGGGAACGCGGCCGTGGATAATGAAAGTAAATAAACAAGAAAGTCATGAACTCGTACTATAACCATATTAATTTATGAAAGATCTGCGTAATATGATGAAGTACCATCGTAAAATTCTACTTTAAAATAAAAATATAATCGGAATATCATCACAGGGAGGGGGGTTCCTGTATTTACCTTGCGTTGTCACTGTTCCAATCTACCTGCTTGTTTCATGTCAAAAGCGAAAGGCGGGGTTCGAATCCCGTCCTCTGAGATAAAGGAGGAAGATCCGGAAAGATGTGAAAAGCACAGATGACCGTCTTGCGGAATGATCGCCCTGATGACGGAGGCAGAAAACACCTCCGAAACCTCGGGAAAATTTCTACTGTCACACTAAGCGGCGCACACCTTCATACTCGCCGCCGTGAGAATCTGAAATCTCGCCACGCCCACTGACAGCCAACGACGCACGTCCGCTGATTTACGTAGTTCTCTCGCGACCCTCTAGAGGGCGTGAAGCCAGGTACACTCCAGCGTTCAGGTACGGACGAGTTCGCCGTGTAGACGGACATTTTAAAAAAAATTATGACTGTGATAGAAACGCTACGAATATTCCAGACGGCATTTTAACACCGGAAGACACGGAAAGGTTCCTGATCGCAACGCCATAAAGAACTGGGTGGAGAAGTTTCGAACCACAGCGCCTGCGCGAAAGAAGGATGTATGTCACACGACTGACATTGAATATGTACGAGGTGCGATCGGAAAGTTTCCAGACTGCGCCTATAAAAACCCGTACACTTATCTCAGGTATTAAATTCATCCATCACCCTCGAAGTAGTTCCCCTGGGAGTGAACACAACGACCCCAGCGCCGCTGCCAAGCCTGGAAGCATCCCTGGAAATCTTTCTTTGTCAGCCTGTCAAGCACCATCTGCGATTCTGCCTGAATCTCTTCTATCGTCTCAAATCTCCTTCCCTTTAGCTGAATTTTCATCTTTGGGAAGAGGAAGAAGTCACACGGAGCTTAGAAAGGAAGCTGGGGTCGGTTCTTGCAAGATCTTTAAACTCCTGACAAACGAGAAGTCGATTCTGCTTCTAGTCCTCTGACAGGATGCGTCGCATGTGGAGTTCTTCCTTTAGAATCAGCTAACAGGTCCCATAGCCTATCCCAACAATGTCGCACAAATCGTTGATGGTACGACGTCGATCTTCGTAACAGTTTCGGGCGTTGTGCTCGAAGATGGTCGTCCAGAACGCTCGTCATCATCGACAGAGGTTCGGCCATTTTTAAAACGTGAATGCCACACAAAAGTTTGTGCACGACCCATTGCGGACTCCCCAAATGCTTGCTTGAGCATTTAATAGGTTTCCGTAGCCGTTTTGGCGAGTCTTTGGCAAAATTTGATGCACACGCCATTCCGAAATCGCAGGAGGGTCGGTGTAATGCACTACCAAAACGCCCGTAACTAAGAAACAAATGCTAATTCGATGATGCCGGCTGGCACACTGATTCACTATGAATGTAGGCCGCACCCCCTAGCAGCAGAAGCTCGTACTACATCCCGTTCGCCCTCTATTGACACAGTATGGAAACTTTCCGATCGCACCTCGTAAATAACAGTAAATTCTTTACTCGAAAGTAACAGTGCGAGGGGAGAGGAAAAGGCCGTTCGGTATCTCTCGTCACTGCGTGCCTCCAAAAATGACGGAGAGACAGCGAATTCAACCCGTCAGTCGATGAACGCATTAAGGACAGTGTTCCCAACATCGAGAAATTTCCCGCTACGGGGATATTTCTTGGCAAACCTTCTTCACCCATCCGCCGGCTTGCGACTTATTTAAAGATGCTACTTGGAAAGCAAAATGTTTGAAACACGTCCGGTAGACTCAAATAACCTAAAACAGAGAATCTCTGTCATTACGACCGGCCATGTTTTCTGCGGGTAATGGAAACTTACGAATCGATAAATCTCGAAGGACATCTGGCGGGTGTCGATTTTAAGAAGGTCCTTTGTTACCGTGTTCCTCGATTATGGCAAACACTCGCCTCTGAATATATTTTTGAGTAAACTGTGGTCGACCAGCCTGCATCGTTTTGCGAAGAACTGTAAACCGCTTCAATGTTAATCTAAACCACGACGTCTCTGAGCAAAACTTTTCGTCATACGCAAAATATGCGTAGGTAACAACGCACGCTGCTTTGCCGTCAGGATCGCGGCGATCCATTTTGCAGCTCAAATAATTCAAATCTTTCGTCTCTACATTTTCCCCCCTGTAAATGAAGTCATTAAGGCTTTGGCCGGGACGTTCTTTTGTTAAATCTTATGTGGTACCGCCTGATTCGACTTCTAATGGTTAAGTGAAGTGTTTTCTTCGCGGTACGGACTGAATTCGTAAATAATATTCAGACGAGCTTCGGCTTCGAAGGGTTAACCAGCTGATTTTCGTAATGGTGAGGTGTAGTGTTTTCTTCGCGGTACGGACTGAATTCGTAAATAATATTCACACGATCTTCGTCTTCAAAGGGTCTCTTTCGCACCGGACAAAACACTCGCCACTTCGGTGCAAACGTTTTAATTTTATTAAATATGCTGAAAATAAATATCTTTTCGTCCAAACCCTCAACATTTATCAAAGGGTAAAATAATATTTCGGCAAAGTCCAAGAGTGGGGTTGGGTTCAAAGGTCACTCGCCCAGTGAAACTCTGACGTCACTAGTCAACATCCAGCTCGCTAGATTTTTCAATCTTGCTCGAATTATTTACATGCGTGGTCCTACTCGTATTGATCACACAAACCTTGTTATCGCAGAATCAGCTTTGCAAAGCGGCGAGGAAACGCTGATAAGTGACGATCAGACAAGAAGACAAATGAATTCGATATCCGACGTCACCGCTAGTAATAACAATGACAATTGATAACGTACATAAATAAACCTTCAGAGACGATGAAAACAGACAAAATAGTTTTAAATTCAATTAGCCTCGGAACGGGTACAGGTAGCCCTCGATTTACGCCGGCGTAAACGGAATCGGCGTAAATTGAAACTCTTTTTATAACGTAAATCAATGCGAAGTCGATGACGTGCGTTCCCAGCACCCAAACATTGACGAGTAATATAATGGCATTACATTTAAAGCTCTGAAATAAAGTCAATAAAATAAAGGGAATTTAAAAACAAAATATTTTATACACTTACAATCGGCAATTCGTTGGTCCCCGGGATTCGTTCACGTGATTGATGTGTACAGTCATCTCTGCTGTTATGCGATAGTTGCGTTCATGTAAGACGCCGACCTATAGAAAATCGCGTAGTAAAAATGACCCCGGGACCTCTGCTGAGATTAAATTAGTCCTTTGAAGGTTTAAAGGTCCAGGAAACAGCTTTTTCCGATTCATCGATCTCATTGGAGCAAATTCGCGTTAACGAAACTTACGTAATTACAGAGATGACTTTATTTATAATTTTTATTCAAAATCAGAGATTTAAGAATAACGATTTTGTGTACGAATTAGTACGAGATACATTGTAGAACGTTATAAATAATAGTAATTTTTGACTTTCTAGTTTCAAAATCGGCGTTATTCTGAATCGGCGCAAATTGAACAACGTTACTAAATGCTGACGAACACGTTCTTTATGTTAGGAGAATACGGAACTAGCGACTTGATTTAAAAGTTCTTCCCACGTTACTAAATGCTGACGAACACGTTTCTTTACACCTTAGAAGTTCGAACATTGGTCTGAACAGAAGCCGACTCGACGCTGTCTTCCCTAATTCACAGGACACTCACACGCGGCGCTGTAGCTTCACGACCAGTCACTGGACTCGCGTGTGGGCGTGGTCTTCCTCTCGGACTCCATTCGAGTCAAGCGAATCATTCCGAATAATTTTCTTATCACAGAATGGTACAGAATCATACAATTAATTATAAAATCAAAAAAGTGTAAAAATAATTTTTGTCCATAGAAAAGATATAAGCCCCTTTTGTCCCTGTAAGCCAACCGGAGTCTTCAACTGCAGTAGATTGATCTATCGTCTCATAAATGTAGAACAGCGAAGCAGTCTCGCTACGCGCCACGTAGGCGCTCAGGAGGAGAGGTTGCGATACGTCCTACTCATTCTTGAACACGGCACTAGATGGGGGTGAGTCCGCGGTCTATCCCCGGGGGAAAGGACCCCGCGGAGGGTGGGTGGGTCCCAGAACCAGGTCTGGACGCAGAGGCTAGAGCAAAAATCCTCTGTCCCCGTCAGGGATCGAGATTAATTCTGTATAATTTAATTAATATTCACGCGTTGTATCAAGCATTTCTATGATGAACCCTAAAACTATGTCAGGGAGGTCTTGAATGTTCATTGCCATCGTTGAGTGCTTCTAGATATGGGTAATACCACCATCAGATAGCAAGAAACAGACGACGATCAGTGCCCACACATCATTGGTCACGTGACGTATCTCCTCGTCTCTTCATCCCACTGAGGGCTTCGGTAAACGGACGGACGGACGGACAATCAGAATTCCATGAGCGTTGTGATGTGGTCTTGACCACGTAATCTGGGCTTCCAGTCACGTTGCTGTCATCAGATGCCGTCAAGGCCTTTCATCAAACTCACTTCCTATTCCTACAACCATCGTCATGAATTTGTGTGACGTCACAACACTGAGATCCTGCTGCGAGCATAGGAATTACCACTTGCGAACAGCGGACAATGGGTGGTTCTCCATCTTCAGTGTATGGGTGTGGGACCAACAACCAATGAAATTAAAGGCAAAGACCTCCCGATGTAAAAACGTGGACGTGAGATTTATAAATTGGATTGGCAGACGTCCCTCTAGGGCAGATTAACTGAAACAGTTCCGCTCTTCAGCCCTGAGGATGGAGACAGAACATTCCTCCGAAGTTTTGCCTGTTTGCGAAATGACAGCTGACACACAAGACTAAAATTTGCGAGTGTCATTTTTCTCGAGAACGACTAAGCTCATTAGAATCATTTATTAAGGCTTTGACCGGGATGTTCTTTTGTTAAATCTTATGTGGTACCGCCTGATTCGACTTCTAATGGTTAAGTGAAGTGTTTTCTTCGCGGTACGGTCTGGATTCGTAAATATTATGAAGACGAGCTTCGGCTTCAAAGGGTTAACCAGCTGATTTTCGTAACGGTGAGGTGTAGTGTTTTCTTCGCGGTACGGACGGAATTCATAAATAATATTATTATGAAGACGAGCTTCGGCTTCAAAGGGTTAACAGCACTAACGTAAGAAAGTGTGTCGAGCATCATCTCTGCTTTGTACTCAACTCACCAGCAGCCGGCGGGTACCCAGTCCTCTCGCTCAGAAACTCACCTGTAACAAAACACAGACGACTGTCAGCTAAAACCGTACAATATTAGCAGTACGCGTCACCTGGCTTTCGGAGCTTTGGCAGTAGATGTCTCTGTCTTCGCTGTCCCGTATTCCTTTGTTCCTAAAAGAACACGAAACTTAAGTCACGAGGAACAAAAATCCATCTGAATTATTCATGACAGCGAAGTACTCGGGCTTACGATTCTACAAGAGTCTGAAATATTAATTACGACATATATATGTATTAAGAGATGTCTTCAAGGACAGGAAATGGATAGAAATGATGGGTAATGGACGATTAATGATTGTATATCCAGGAGCCAGCAGTGTTACCAACTTTATATACAATTTTTAAAGCCACTACAGCAAACTATATCTTCTACGATTACTAACGACGAAGTTGGCATTTACTGCTGAGTAATCTAAATGTATGTGATATGGACCTATTCTCTATACAAAACGATTAAACACAGGCAGAGATGGGTGGGACACAGCACGAGAACATTTCTGCACCGGGGAAAACTGGAACGACAGACAACAAACAGCTCAGACAATGGACAATGTCTCCAAAACACAACAGAACTGGCATGAATATTACTACACTTTAAATTTCATCTTCTGATTGTTGAGTGTACTGACGACGACGAGAAACGATTTACTGAAAATAAGATTTAAAAAAAAATAATAACGCACGACAACTTCGATGGTTACCTCATTATTCGACCTCAAAATACGAACTGTAAACTGTAAATTCCTCGAATTGCAACTGCGCATCGCGCCATACTGGTTCCGGTTAAATTCTCCAAAACATACGAGCGACAAAATGCCAACATAAACAGTTGCAACCTTTTTACGAGTATAAAAAAGCTTACATTATAACTTACATTGGCTCTAGATTCCACTAAAAGAGCATTTATCACCGCAAATCACAATTCATCGTTGAAACATCACTCATTTCTCCGTTCTACTGCTGAACGGCGACAGGATTCAACACCAGACAGAGGCGTTATTACCAGTAACAGGTGGTATCACTGATCGTCGAAAAGGTTCCGGATATGACGTCATGTTGACGCCATTTCAAACAAATACAACGCCCCCTGTCGTGGCATCGGGAAAACAACCACGGCAAATTAACCTAATTGTTGTGTACGGATAACAAAACATTCAATTAGTCCGTTTCACCCGGTTGTCAAGGTGATGGCGAAGCGGAAATATATGGAAACCAGGCGCAGATATACGTTCAATGGACGACGACATTACAATACTTTGCAGTCCTTCTTCATGACATTGAAATGAACGTTAGAATTAACGGAAACATGTCCCGTTCCACTTCAAGACGTTTCTATTCATTGGCGAACGTTTCCTTATACACGAGCGTAACATTTTAAGGTAGAAAGATAATTTTACAGTTCCACGCTAATTAGACGCCTTGTTCCCGGCTAAACGTGGCCTACGAATTACAGTGATCTCGGACATCTAACGGTTCTCGCCTATACAAAAACGACTGCCAACACAGAATAATAAATACGCCAGTGGTTTTACAAGAGTCTGAAAAGTGTTCTCTCGTGACGAGCGTTCGCTTCTAAAGATACACTCAATCAATGAAAAAATTATCTAAAAATAACGAGGTGATAAGTTTGGGATAATGCACACTATTGACTAAGTCAGGGGTTCCCAAACTTTTATACCTTGCGGCCCCCTTAAAACATTTCATAAATTTCACGCCCCGCCCCCTTTCCAGAATACGTGCGAGCAAACAGATTTGACATAAAATTAATCTATGCAGCTCTGTCAGACGAACTAAACTGCCTCAACCAAGCAAAGGATATTCAAAATGTTTCTCCACATTTCGTTAAAAAAAAAGTTTTTCATACAAACACCCCCCCCTCCCCCCAGGGAGGGGACCACACTTTGAAAACTTCTGGACTAAGTATCGCCCACTGTGGCGCCCAAGATGGCAAGCGGGGAGACATGAAACGCATGAGAGAAAATTTGCTCGAGAAACTTCTTCGTTGTTTAACAGACGAGGAGATAAGCTGAAGATTGTGTCCAAAGGCTCAGCTGGTCTGGTGGTAGCCAGCAACGCCGCAGATGACGTCACGCGGGCCTTTACCCACATCTACCGGGCTGGTCAAGGAGGGACATTGCCCCCCTGTTGCGAGGATGGAGAGTGAGCCATTACACCGACTGCCGCGCCTTCAGATATGTGGCTCTCGGCGGAACCAACGGAGCTAGAAACAGCCGATAGTCGCATTTTTACAAGAAATGTTGGGTCCTTCTTTCCAGTGCCAATTCCTGTTTATGGTGTGCAGAGCCAAGACCGGCCAATCCTTTCCTTATATCCCTTCAGAAATGCCTCTCATAGTCTAGAGCAGTGGTATTCAACTTGGGGTACCTGTACCCCCGGGGATACGCGAAGACATGTTTGGGGGTACGTGAAATTTAAAAAAAATACTGAATAATCAGGACCAGATTTAGGGTTAGACACAGGAGAACCGGACGTAAGGACATTCGATTTGGAAGATTATATACTACGTATAACTTGAATTATACACCAACAACTTTGGGGGTACAAAGTTGAAGAGAAATTATATCTGGGGGGTACGCGAACAAAAAAAGGTTGAATACCACTGCTCTAGAGAAGTCTGTAACTCATTGAGCTGAGCAAATTTCAGCAGAGGCCTTCGAATGTCCCTGCCTCGTGACCTTGGCACATTACTGAGACATGCAGTAGCCAGGACCAAGCTGTGCGTTTCGCCTACGTCACTATCTTCCGCAATTATGTAATGATTTCAGCGCGACAGTTGCTGCTTCCCACGTGCTCATAACCCCCTCCCCCGCGTCTATCACCCCTACCTTCGACTTATAATAGACGCGGAACACGTGAGTGACATGTTCGTCCACAGTCAAAGAAAAGCCAACGATTATGGCTCTCGGTTATGACATATTTCACGTCACTTGAAACTTCAATTACGTCGTCTATCAGCGTGTTAATTTTAACTGGGGTCTCGGGTTCGATTCCCGGCGGTGCCCGAATTTATAACTTGTGTTGGGCAAGGCCGTGGTCTAGGCAACACGGAGTTTTCCTCCGTGGCATCCCAACAATTACTCCATTCACACACAGAAGAAGGCAATGGCAAACCACTTCTCGATCATCTGCCAAGAACGTATATGAACAAGTCCCAGTCCGAGAAAAGGAT
>NW_019061105.1:191638-210703 GCF_000696155.1 Zootermopsis nevadensis
GATTCGTCTTGGAATGGCGAAGCCTCTAAGATACGCGTATATTATTTTAAATCATTCCTACCAATATGTGCTGTCTGCTGTGGTGTTAACACAGTGTTCTAATGTTCATTTTCTGTGTTTGAATTATTTACCATTACCATGTGTTTTAAGTCAAGAAATTGTTCTTGTACCATTTCAGAAAAAAAAACTGCCTGCCTGAACACGCAGTCTTGATATCACGACGCGAATTAAGCAATGCGATTGGGAGGTTTGGTCACGTGACTGACCGTCGGCTGTTACCGGTAGACAACACACCCAATGTGAAAGAATTGAAGGTCTTGTTTGTCTCGCGTCTGGAACACCACGGAATCAAAATTCCTCAGCTCTGTATTCAGTTTAAAGACCGGAAATCATCAAGTATTTTGCGATCATCTGAGACTCTTCAATAAATTATTAAAAATAAAATCAGCTAGTTTTAAACTGCTATAACCTACACGCATAATTAAAAGAACACTAACTCGTTCACTGATAGATTTCATTAAAATGTCGTAATATTACGTAATTCTACTAGCATAAATATGATTATGAGGGGAAAACAACGTAACAAAGACACAAACAGACGCACTAACAAAAGAATCCTCCTTTACCTGGGTAATGTATGATCACACTTTTATAATTAATACCAAACATTCAGGAATGCAGAATGGTAATACAAAAACAATTGCTATTTCTAATGGTACCTCAGCTCGTTAAGAAATTCCCCCGACTTTTACGACACCCGAAATTTTATCAATACCCTTAGCCAGCTAAATCCAATGCACACGATATATTTTGGTCCCTTCACTGAGGGATTTCCGACTGAAGTCTTGAGATCTGGTCAGTTAAGAAGTACACAAATTATAACTAAATTAAAATATATTAATAACACATCCAAAAAGACTTTTTTTTAAAAAAAATTCTTTGGCACAAAGGCCGACTACGAAAACTATTTCATATTTTATTATTAAATTAAATCGATTTCCCCCTGCACATCTTGGCGTCTCGACGCTTCACTCCGCACATCCAAACACTGACAAACACCAACCAACAGCAACCAGAGAGCCGAGAACACTACTGGCACTCTGTCGCTCTGACATGTGTTTCTGCCAGATGGAGGCGGTGAGGGAGAACCCAAGGACAAACATGGAGACCCACTGCCATGTGCATTAACGCCAGCCACATGTATCGTTTGTGGCACGCAACCACAATGCAAGAGTGAGCTAACGCGCGTGCAGTTCAGGTGAGCGACAGTCCTTGTCAGAACGTAGTAAAACATTTGCGAAGGCAGGAGTGACTTCGTCCGGACACAGAGGGACGATACGGATCGGCGTTTTAGAAAATTAATCGGCCCGAAAGAAGCCCGATCCATTTACCATCTGCCCTGAGTATTATTCATTTAGTGTTCTGTCTGACGACAGGTCCATATGAACAGGATCCTTCCATCCTTTTCTCGGACTGGGACCTGTTCATATACGTTCTTGGCAGATGATCCAGAAGTGGTTTGACATTGCCAAGTTATAAATTCGGGCACCGCCGGGAATCGAACCCGGGACCCCAGGATTACAAGGCCAGCGTTCTAACCGCTAGACCACCGTGGCTATCGTATTATAATTATAATTACATGCATAAATGCCAGTAATCCTCGCTTCAATTTTTTAACGACGCTTTGGAAATATCTGGGGTAATTTTGGCTTTAGGGAACGGAACAAGGATGTCAAATTCGTAAGGGGTTATCTGGAATCACTTCTACGCAATCCACATTAATAATCTCATTACGTTACTTATGATTCCCGTTTACACGGATATGGGGGTGGGGGGATAGCTGCGAATATACTGAATAGCAGTCGCGGACAGCCGATAATGGGTGGTCCCCTAAATCTGCTTGGAGTAGGAGGGGGGCAAACATCCCCCAGATGTAAAAAAAACAGCGTATTAAAAAATGTTGAAAATTCGTGTGAGGAAAAATCAGTGGATAGTCGATGAATCAATTTGTTCGCCGAGAATCGATACTAAAACACGAAGGCTGTGTCTCGTACCAATAAGTCTTATGGCTTTTGGTTTCGTGGCTAGCCGAAAGATGTCACTGCTGAGTCGGGGGAAAAACAACAGACGGTCTGCACGTCACGTGTTCCATATGACGCTCATTCCATCAACGGAACCCAGGGTTTGTTCTAAGCAAACAAAAGCTTCGATCATAATTCATCTGCGTATACACTGACAAGAGTTTGAAGAACAATGGAAATTGACATCTGCATCCACGCTGCAAGGGTTAGGACACGTTTCTTAAGGCCACATCATAAATCGTACGCGGTAGGACACAGTTCCAATAAACGAGATTCAGGATATCGAGTCACGGAGACACCCTCGTCCAACGCCGAGAACACGTTCCCCGAATCCGCGTTGGACGGAACTTAATATTATATGGGATTGATGGGGATGCGGGCACGCGGCCCCGAAAATGTTAAACTAAATAAAGAAACAAGTCATGAATATGCTCTAACGATATTCATCTATGAAGGAACTGAGAAACACGACGAAGATCAGGAAAATTCAAGATAGGCGGAGGATTTGCGATTGAATGGGACATTGGCATTTGCTGATGATGTTAATTTATTGAGGGACGATATGAATACAATAAAGAGGAACGCAGAAGTTTTACTAGAGGCTGGTAGACAAGTGGGGCTGGAAGTGAATTCAGAAAAAAACTAAGTACATGTTAGTATCTCGTCATCAGAAGACAGGCGGGAAAAATTATCTTAGGGTGGCTAATAAGTCCTTTGAAAGGGTTACAAAGTTCAAATATTTGGGAACAACAACAACAAATCAAAATGATATTCATAAGGAAGATTGATGAAGGATAAATTTCGGAAATGCTTGCAACTTCTCAGTTCAAAAAATTTTGTCTTCCCGTCTGATTTCTAAGAACCTGAAAATTAAAGTTGTTTTCTATGGGTGCGAAACATGGTCTCCCACTCTGAGGGAGGAACACAGATTGCAGGTGTTTGAGAATCGGGTGTTGAGGAGGATATTTGGGCCTAGGAGAGAAGACGATGGGGCGTGGAGAAAACTGCATAATGACGAGCTTAAAAATCTGTACTCCTCCCCCAGTATTGTCAGGGTGATTAAGTCGAGAAGAAGGAGATGGGCTGGGCATGTAGCGCGCATGGATGGGACAAGAGGTGTGTACCGGGTATTGGTTGGGAAGCCTGAGGGGAAGAGACCACTGGGGAGACCTAGATGTAGATGGGAGGATAATCTCAGGCGGGATCTATGGGAGATAGGAGTTGAAGGAGACTGGATTTTGTTGGCCCAGGACAGGGTCCGGTGGAGGGCTTTGGTTAGTTCGGTGATGAACCTTTGGGTTCCGTAAGCCATCTTGTTAGTTAGATTCATGGCCTTACAACTTTTCTTTCGTTGGTTATCAGTTTTAAATTTACGTTCCGACTCCATAATGCCGCCCGAGAGGCAATGCTATAAACAATTAGAGGGGGTGACAGATGAGCTGTATATCAATTTCCACTCTTACGCACTCTAAATGACAAAAACCAAGCTTGTTGCACAAATGCACACGCCTTCAGCGTTTTAGAAGGCGGTGGAATTTTTCGGATGCTGCAGCACCAGAGGGTCAATGGATCCTGTCCCTTCAGTGAGCTAAATCCAGACCAGAGACACAAATACTATCTCGTATTATTAACGCGAGAACTTCGATTTGTTGCGAAAAATACGGAGAACGCACGAAATTGGAGGACACCAACTCTAATTAACCGAAACTTCGTAAAGTTTCCAAGCGAAGTGCAATCAGCTGCTAAAAGCAAGAGCCATCGTGACCTTGAAGCGAGAAAAATACGGGCCGTGACGTAAGCAAACTTAACTCCTTCGATCAGACTCTTGACAGCTCGTCTAGTCGAGTAATTCTCCGCTTTTATGAGGTCCAATGGTTCGTCATTGTATATTTACAAGAGGAATCCAAAAGTTTCAACCCGGAGCCAAGTGAATCCAATAAACACCCTCAAGCTCTACTTCCGGTAGATGCATATTAATGTTATCCTTTAATCTACGCCCAGTGAATCTTACCTTCAGCTCTCCAGTAAAAATTCCGTACGAAACAGTGATCTTCCCCATGCGTGCTAAACGCACAGCTCATCTAATTCTTCCTGATTTCATCATCAGTGAAGATCACTTACGTACATAATTTCGACTTCATGGTGAACTTTATTACTCTGATCAAACCAAGAACGACGTAAGGACACAGGAAATTCGTGCAAATAGGTTGCGGACTTTAATCATTAAACACCCCAGACGAGCTGAGCGATCATCAGCTTCTATAAAATGGTTTGCATTACGAACAAAACACGCAAGTCATCTTGCGAGTCCCTTCTACTAACTGTTAAGAATACATCGGTTCAGACCGTTGTCATCAACGATTTCCCTATCCTCGCTTGCTGTGAAAAACTTTGTCAACGTTTCTTGTGATGGCGTTGGCCACAGCTGACGGTCACCGCGCCCAAAACTCCAAGCAACTGGTCCAAGGATCGGAGCTTGGAAAATGTTTTCTACCAGGGTAGTACACGCTAACCCCCCAAGTGGCTGGACAGTCGTCACAAAAGTCACGACGAACAACAAAGATTTGGGGTGGGGGGGTGGGGGTTGAAAATTTTATTTAAGGCTACGAAGGGCCCCAGGCAGTGCCCGGTCGTCCTCCTGGGCCAAAAATGGAGAATGCTATTGCAAACCAGAGATCGAAAGTTTCGACCTCTGGAGATAATTCCTGGCACAGTTTGTTTGAAGAAATACTTCTCTGACAAAACGCGAAGATTTTCAGTGGAAATAAATCAAATCACCGCCGCCAATTCAGTTCAATCCATCAGTTGACGTCTTTCACAAAGGATGAACACGTAAATTATAGAGAAAATCAAAACACGACAAAATAGAAACATAAGAACAATTATTTTTATTTAAAAGTCGACTAATATCCGAAGCTCCTACAGCCTGCACGGGCGACATTAAAACATCTGGCGGTATGACCTTGAAATTGCGACAGAACTTCGTGGGTACGCGAAGACAATATCCAAAACAGATGAGCCACTAATTTTTCTTTAAAAAACATTTCGAAGTATATCAAAACGATGCTTTCTTCTTAAACAGAGTAAGAAATTTAATGCAACTAAAATATTGTCATATTTATAGTTTAAAGTTTACACTACTCAGTAATTGTTAAGTGACTTCCAGATAACAGTTGCACGTTCAAGCTCAAAACGAACTCGTGCTTTGTCTCAGACTCCACAACCTTTGTCACAAAACTCGGTCCATCACCACCCATCAGTTCCCTTCATACACACAAAAAGATAAAACAAAATCTCATCTGCTATCGGAAAAACACAAGACTAGAACCAAATTTGCATTTCGGGCAGTCGCCATGTTGCATTTCGCGCAGTCGCCATGTTGATATGACGAACTAAATTTCGCTATCTGAACATCAATCGGCAGCCATTTTGTAACTATCGGGAGTCAGCTGAAAGTTGTTGGGGGCGAACCAATGACATTAGCACCTGCGTAATTTAATAAACAAATTACAGATTTTTTAGAAATGAATAAGAACGCAAAGCCAGGTAAGGCACAACCCTGAGTGCACAATATGACGCCACCACAAGCAAGCCTCCTTAGCTCAGTGGCAGAGCACTGGTCTTGTAAACCAGGGGTCGTGAGTTCAAACCTCACAGGGGGCACTCTTTTTTTTTTTAATTTCAAGAATTTAAAGTGTTCACAACTGGCCCTGAGAAAATCACCTCGCCAACAAAAAATAAAGTAGTACTCATTATAATTCCAGATACGTACTAGGTTTACCACACGGCAGATGGAGGCAGAAAGACTACGTATCTCTTCGTATATTTATTACATTTTAATAAGCAGAGATGCCAATTTGATTTCCATGACAAATTTCAAGTCGAGATTTCAGAAATATCGCTGCTGTAGTGATGACGTCATGAAGCTGTATGGGAGAATGGAGGTGAAACTCCATGCATTCCTGGCTTCGGAAACAGTCGGCTTTAAGCACCTGCAAGCCCACCAGATGTGACGCTGGATTGGACGTGGCGTCTCTAGTGCAGACGTACCCACGGTCGTCCAGTCTGCAGACAGCCTTTTTACCAACTGAGCCACCTCGGCACAGCGAAATTCAACTTTTAAGACTTCATTATTTGCTAGTATATTTCGTATGATTGTCACTGTAAACTCCGATTACATCCTTAAACAGCGTTAACCAATTAATCTTCGTAACGGTGAAGTGATGTGTTTTCTTCGCGGTACGGACTGGATTCTTAAATATTATTTGAACGAGTCTCTGCTCTAATTGGTCAATTAATTATCATAATAAATTATATTTTTCCTTAAACAGCGTTAACCAGTCGATCTTTGTAATGGTGAAGTGATGTGTTTTCTTCGCGGTACGGACTGGATTCTTAAATATTATTTGAACGAGTCTCTGCTCCAAATGGTTAATTAATTATCAGAATAAATTATATTATTTCCTTAAACAGCGTTAACCAGTTGATCTTTGTAATGGTGAGGCGTTGTTTTCTCTTCGCGGTACGGACCGAATTCTTAAACGATATTCAGGCGAGCTGCGGCTTCAAAGGGAAGGATCACAACAGTTTGCAAATTAGGACAGCTGCTAATGAGGTTCAGACTGAAACTCCAGGGGTCTCGCTGATGTTGAGCGTCGCCTGGCTGAGGAGGTTATTTCTTGTTGACAGAGAAATGGACTTTAGCAAGTAGCTGATCTGGGACAGACCGCCCTTCGGAATACTGCACAACTTCGATTCTAGCAAGTCCCATAAATCTTGAGGGGGGAAAAGTTTGGACAGTTTTCTCGGTATTCTCATTCAGTCCAGAGCAGAGTAAACCACGCCTTAGACAGCTTAAGGCAATATTTTCCCCTGCGCCATAAGACGAAGTCTTTTTCAGAAAGTCTATACTTGCTGGCATCTAGCAGTTTCTTGTTCGATTTGAACGCTGTATCACCCGACAACGTTTATAAGCCGGCCTTTTGCGAGACCCAGAGGTCCAATCCTCTGCCACATGAATCTAGAGCACATCCTCATTTTAATATTATCCCCTGCGTACTACAACACCGCAGCGACAAAAGATGACCGGGTCTGAAGTTGGTACAGTGGACGCCCTTCAGTTTCAACAAAATTCCGAATTTGAGGACACAACATCGAAATTATGGGTGGAATTTCCACAAATTAACTGAAGAAAATAAAAAATCTCCCAGCTCCTATAAAAACCAAGAGACGGGCGTGTTACTGTTCTGAAAGGAGGTTGGGAACCGAATTATGATGGCAGTATTGCTTTGGTGTCAAATTTTCGTAACAATACTGAGGAAAACCGAGTCCCTGACCCATTCCTACATACAGGACCTGCCGCTCAAGGTCACGGCACGTGCACGAACCACGAACCTCGACGTGTTCATGGAAGCCCTAATTAAGGATCGCTCAAATCAGCTGTGCCAATGACGTATTTGAAACGTTTCCAAAACATTTCTCGAAACCGTGGAGTTTTGTAATCGGTCGTGGCCGATCTCGACTCCGACTTGCCATGCACGGCGGCAGTGTCGGTCACTCAGGTGTGAAGGTTTTTCATTAATTCGTCGGCCAGAGCCAATGAGGTTTTGTCATCGGCGGAATTACGGGTGACGCCACACGAGAGTTCAAGGGCTTTCGCTGGGTTTACTAGGGTTAACTGATAAGTTGAACCCTAAAACAGTAGAAGACCACTTTTAAGTTTTCGTAAAATCAACACGACGGTGTCCGACACCGGACGTGTTCCTGGTGTGGACAATTCCTGTGTCCGGAAATCAGCATCTGCCCATCCGGCGTGAGCAGGGGCCTAGCGACCAGGATCACGTGGGAGGAATGCTTTTCGTACGCAGGAATGGCGTATTGCGCAGGACCCAGCATTAGTTTAATTTGTTGGTAGGCTGGTCGCTCAGCTGTTATTTTAACATACGCTAAGGTGAGATTCGGCATTACCCGCTGTACCAAACGTGGACTGACAAAAGAGTCTTCACGTGGTACACGTAATTAATAATTTCATGGTGTAGGTGACAGACCCCCCCCCCCCCCCCCCCCCCGAAAACCGAAGTTACACTTTGTACCTAAGTACTTAAGTTTAACACAGGAGGAAGGCATGTCCTCGATGGCCGATGAACAAAACCTATGGCTTAAAATCTGACCACGAGTCTCAACATCTGTCGTAGAAAACTGACCAACGTTTCGGAGGTATTCATTTTCTACATTATCATATCGTCCAAAAGACGTAGGCAATAAGGCATTCTGAAACTCACACCTTGGCATTCGCCGCCTTAAGAAACCTCAAAACTCGATTTAGACTTCATTTTCGACGAGAAGTCAAATTCTGGGTTCGACATCAAGACCAGATGTTTACGTCAAATATCTGGTGGAAGGTACCATTTCGGAAATGCGTCGGAGTGACATTAAAACAAGTGAAGAGTATTAATTCAAAGGCATATAAATCGGATTAAACTGGCTTACAATATGGAAGAATCGTTTCGTGGCGGACGTGATGAAGCTGTGTGTTCAATAACAAATACAAATTCACAACTGTCATCCGATGATGTACGGGCAACTCAAGGCGGAGTCGTTAAACAAACAAACATGGCAGTCACGCGCATCCTTTTCACATGGACCACATCTCATTCCTTCAGAGTCGGCACTGATACTACATTCTGAGCTCCCTGTTTCGCTGTCCTCAGTCAGAGGGACTCGACACGAGGAGCAGGTCAAGGGTCTGTTTCCGGGGGGCTTCGGCGAGGGAGAGAGCGCCACCAGAAGATCGTGAGAACCTTCTCAGGCCCAGCCCTTTTCCTTAACAACCCGCGAACAAAGACGCACGTTCGAATCTAAGAAAAATAATGTATATTTACAGACACCCAATCAAATGTTCGTCCCCACAGCGACCTTCAGAAAAGAGAACTCTTCCGGCGAGATGTTGCGAAACACACTGTAGGTCCCCGCCCCCTGGGAGCTCGCAACCATAAATTATAAATCACGCCTGCAAAATACTTAGCGCCCTCACACATTACGGTACAGAACTTTGCCGATTACCTCGAAATTAACTTCCCGTGTTCGCCGTCCGAAACAAATGAAGTGTCCCCCTGCGGTTCTTCCTAGATGTCACGTGATGTGAGAAAATTCTATCATATACGCGCCACGTGTACTCGCGTGAGAAAACCTCTCTTAAATATACGGTAGATAATCAGATGTGCGGGCATGTAGAACGCATTAGACAAATGAGAAAGAATTATAAGAAACCACACAACTGGTAGGTCACACCACTTATTTTCACATTCCATTTTGGTACAGAACTCACCAGTTGGGGTCCTTACAACGTCCCTCGTCCAAGATTCCGGTCCACGTCCTCCGACCTGAAAAAACACACGAAAAAATAAACCTTCAGTTGACGAGTGAAACCAATCTGTCCCACTCTCTTTCCGGGAGACGCTAACCAGAGTTTCCAGGCGACCACCAGATTTCAGTTTTACTTTGTTTCTGGTCACTAAGGAAGAGAGAAAAGTATAGATCCTATTCATTCTCAGTCTCGGCATTACATGGGTTGACAGTCGCCAGTGCCAAGCCCCAGGGAAAGGACCCCTCCCCCCTGGGTGGGCCCCAGAGTCGGTCTGGACGCAGAGACTAGAAGATAAACCCTCTGCCCCTGTCATGCGGTTCAAATCTCAGTTTTCCATCTTCTCATCCCACACGGCATGATCTCTGTTTTGGACCACTGTATTATTCAGGGAAAATTTTAATAATTTGAAGCAGAATTAACGCAGACTTCACGAACACTCGCTCTGTATGTAAGCGCACTGTTGCGTGCAAGGTCCATAATGGCCTCGTGTTTCTGTTGTAAACTTGACTGCATTTCGGATTCATAAGGGTCTCTCCTCTGAGCAACTCATCAATTTTGCAAAGCCCTCAACAAACTGCACGCTTGAAAGTCACAGAAGAACTTTAACCCCCACGGCGTCGCCATCTTTGCTACACTGCAAGCTCCGAGCTGTCGCCACTCGCCTGGGGTAAACGGAGCTGCGACTTTGCTCTGACCTTAAACCGTGCGATTTGGTGACCGCTCCTACTAAAGTGGCTTTGGGTGACATCTAACGTTCATCTTGTAAACCTGAGTCTAGCAGACTACACAACACCGTCATCTTCAGTGTGGAGATTTGACTGTACTAATTGTACTCTGATCTGAGGAATTCTCACTCTGTGACTATTCTGCTAATAATTTATACATTTTAAACGCGATTACTACAGTCTTTTTCAGTGTAAATGCGGTCGAACCGCAGCGAAACCTGTTTATGCTAGGCAACTCTGGTTCACTCAGTCCTGGTAGTGTGGCCAACTTAGACAACACAGCGTCAAAGCAATGAATTCTCATTCTATATAAATGTTTATGTATTTAATCAACAATGAGAAAGAAATCATAATCACTGTCTCAGAGCCAAGGCCATATAAAATAAACTGAACATGGCGATCATCCAATATTTCAGCCAACAATGGCTAAATGCAATACAAATGTCTTGCTTTGTTCCTTTTGTGATTTCTGTCAAATTAACTCATTGTTAGCGGTTGGTAGACATGATTTGCTTAACGTTCGGTCGAAACAAAATGATCGCGCATTGCGTTTATATTCATGACGCTAACAAACCGCACATTATTATCAATTTACTGAAACTAATGCCCTTGTCACATTCAGACACCCTGGAGACGTTAATGAACCTCTACACAAGAGCTTTACAAGAAACTAATGCCCTCTGCCCCTGTCATGCGGTTCAAATCTCAGTTTTCCATCTTCTCATCCCACACGGCATGATCTCTGTTTTGGACCACTGTATTATTCAGGGAAAATTTTAATAATTTGAAGCAGAATTAACGCAGACTTCACGAACACTCGCTCTGTATGTAAGCGCACTGTTGCGTGCAAGGTCCATAATGGCCTCGTGTTTCTGTTGTAAACTTGACTGCATTTCGGATTCATAAGGGTCTCTCCTCTGAGCAACTCATCAATTTTGCAAAGCCCTCAACAAACTGCACGCTTGAAAGTCACAGAAGAACTTTAACCCCCACGGCGTCGCCATCTTTGCTACACTGCAAGCTCCGAGCTGTCGCCACTCGCCTGGGGTAAACGGAGCTGCGACTTTGCTCTGACCTTAAACCGTGCGATTTGGTGACCGCTCCTACTAAAGTGGCTTTGGGTGACATCTAACGTTCATCTTGTAAACCTGAGTCTAGCAGACTACACAACACCGTCATCTTCAGTGTGGAGATTTGACTGTACTAATTGTACTCTGATCTGAGGAATTCTCACTCTGTGACTATTCTGCTAATAATTTATACATTTTAAACGCGATTACTACAGTCTTTTTCAGTGTAAATGCGGTCGAACCGCAGCGAAACCTGTTTATGCTAGGCAACTCTGGTTCACTCAGTCCTGGTAGTGTGGCCAACTTAGACAACACAGCGTCAAAGCAATGAATTCTCATTCTATATAAATGTTTATGTATTTAATCAACAATGAGAAAGAAATCATAATCACTGTCTCAGAGCCAAGGCCATATAAAATAAACTGAACATGGCGATCATCCAATATTTCAGCCAACAATGGCTAAATGCAATACAAATGTCTTGCTTTGTTCCTTTTGTGATTTCTGTCAAATTAACTCATTGTTAGCGGTTGGTAGACATGATTTGCTTAACGTTCGGTCGAAACAAAATGATCGCGCATTGCGTTTATATTCATGACGCTAACAAACCGCACATTATTATCAATTTACTGAAACTAATGCCCTTGTCACATTCAGACACCCTGGAGACGTTAATGAACCTCTACACAAGAGCTTTACAAGAAACTAATGAGTCTTATATTCATAATATAATAGTGATTAATATTAACAATAAATTCGTAACTAACATTTATATTATTGGAAATAATATAAAGATATTCATTGCGCATAACTTAAGTTATCACAGATAAAAACATGAAATAATGGAAGGAAAAACTTGGAATAAGAGCGTAAAATCGTATAATAAATACAGTTTTGAAGTATGGGTCCTCGGAAGGCGTACATAAAATGACGCAATTCAATGGTGACGTAATCCACCGCAGATACCAATCTCGAATACGTAAGATTACACACGTACCCTGTGACGTTTCTTAATCCTTGCTACGTTTGTTATAATGTGATCAACTATGCGAAAAACAGATCTGGTCAGGCCATTTTGTATTCTCGATTACGTATCAACGAAATTCAACAAATCTCCGTCGAAGTGGTTGGCACCCCTGCTTCGTAATCTGCACGTCCCGAGTTAAAATCTCGGGAAGAATTCCGGCTAATCTGAGATTCTGTGGTTTTCCTCTGTCCTTCCAGACAAATCCCAGTGTTGTGATTCGTCCCACGTCCTTTACAATACGTTATTCACGAATCGTTCTACCATTTTATGCTAAAAAGGCTGAGCTACTGGCAGCGTCGTTAAATGAACAACAGACAAGACAAACAACGCTTCACGCCAGAGTCCCTTTCGGAATAAACACTGCTTTGAGTCCCAGCCCGACTGCTTTATGCAGTATTTTCCCCAGTCCCTCCAACATACGGTAGTGCCTTCGTAAAAACCACGACTGGTTCATCCCACATCGCTCCCTAAACACACTTCATAATCACCCTGATTCATTTTACTCCACATAACTTCTGCAGTTGAAGCAACGTCGTTACATACAACACGAATACGTCATGGCGTGACGTGTCTGCGTAAACAACAGCAGAAGTACGATCACATTTGTTTTCATTTGCTACTAAATGTCGTGAGGTTATGTTTATCTCTGCACTTATTCTTTTGAACGTCACAATCCCAATGTCATTTACCAACAATTCATAAATAAGCCAATCTCCGAACGACACAGGAAATAACATCAAAACAATAAAATGAAATCATACGCCACCTGTTAGCTGCAAGTTGTTCTGCCATTTTAACAGCACGATGCATTCACAAGAACAACCTTGCCTAAGAAACTGGCTCTTTCATCTAATAAACTGCTTGAAGGTTAACTTCAACGTGTATTAACACTAATCTCAGAAACTGAACATTGCAGAGATAACACAGAACACATATTTGCAAACACCTCGATCACACAAAACACACACACACACGAACAGCCAAACATTAACAAGACAACTGAAGAAAGCGAACAGAAAGATTTTCACCTGACCGAGCATCACCACTGGCGCGCTGTTCCGTCTAGCAAACACACCCACACGGTCACGACCAAACACACGACGGGGCCCTGTACTAAAACGCGACGATGCTAAGTTTCTTTTCAACAACAAGTGTAATTTATATTTTCTACATCCAAATAAATTCATATATTATAATATCTTTGGATAATCCAATCAGACTTTCAACAGATTTCATGTTACGAACGGGGAAATTTAACACAAAGAGCCATACGGTAGTTACAAGCGTAAGTACCACGTAATGCAGACGTGTTGGGGAGTGACGGAATCTCTTCGCGCGTTCTTAACCTCAACAGTGGACGGAAGTTCCGGCTGTTTTAACTCCGGTTTATCTCGTGGGCGGCGGACCACAAGGACAATATGGATGTTGTGAAGGAGAAAATTTCTGAGCCCTGTAATCGAACCTCGGTCGTTCAGCTCGTGGTCTGAAATATCGTACGACTGCTTATTGAAAATTAAAATCAAAATAAACGTTGATATGAAGTAACGCTTCTTACCAATCGTAGCCTAATTGATTTTTTTTAAATAACTGTCTGAAAAAATTTGTGTGGAAGTCTTGTTTTCATAAATTGTGATACATCTCCTGTTTCCCTGTCTAAATTAGTTGCAATTAGTAAGAAAGTTGATTCTATGCAGTCGATAATTTTTACTTTACGATATATTAAATGAATTTAATATGATATAATTAAAAGGCAACAACACGAATAATAAATAATAAACCTTACTTTCTTCGGGCAATGTCCCGAAACGCGCGATAGTTGTAATTGTCTCCACCAGACTGCGTCTCGGCAGACCTTGGATTTTGCGATTTGCTCCAGAAATGTTTCATAATTCTCTGGATTCCCTCGGGTTTCTGTCATTGACAGGAGGAAAGATTATCACGTCATTAATTCGTGTTAATTAGCAGTTTAAAACCGTTAATTGCTGTATAATGAATAGTAATTGGAGCCAATGAGTTATAAAACTCTGCTTATCGAATACTGGTCTCGACGATTTCGTACAGCGAACTCTGTGGACGACGACTCTCAACCAAATCACGTACATTTCAAAACGAGATTTCAGGTTTTCACTGCGGCGTGTATGAAGTTCGCTGTCTCCTGGGATGCTGCACCGTCTGAAACGTCGGTCAATATCTTTCCGACTATACATCGCCCTGATGATGGAGGCAGCGAGGACATCCGAAACATCGGTAAACTTACACGGCGCGCAACAAGCCAGAAGACAGCCATCTTGTGAATCGCGGTTTCATAATAATACGTCAGGCAACGTTGGAAGTATTATTTGGTACGTAAATTCCACACCCAAACATCTGGCGCTGTTGTTCCTCGTCAGATATCCACCGCCACCTCCGTGCGCGCCCCCGAGGGGCTGAAGATGTAATACAGTCAGCTGTTCGCCTAATGCCAAAGACAAGGTTTGTAAATATTTAATAGAAGGTGAGGATTCTTAATAAATGTAAATAAAATACGGCGTTAATAGGAATAAATTTAATACTGGATAATAAATTAACGTTTATAATAACGAATAAAAATTTTCTTGGATATTATCCATCGTCTAGTAAATATAAAACGTAAAAAACGACGTTTCGGAGATGGGACTCTATCTCCGTCTTCAGGTTCCTACACAGTTAGGCCCACTAGATAGAGCTGAAAATAACAATTACGAGCAATATTTTTTACGTCCAATTCCAAAGTCAGTTTCGAACTGCATCAATTGAAAATCTCCTATGCCGATAAATGATCATCTGTGCCGAAGGAAATGTTTTCATAAACGAAGTTTTCGAATTCTGCAGCAAAAATTTCGTGTTCCCAGAATTGAATTTTCGTGTTGAACCACCAAGACTTTCACGTTCTTGTGAAATGTCTATTTTCGCTATTAAACCACATTCTTGACTAAAAATTAGTCATCATGAGATACCAAAACCACTTTCACATTTCGATACAAAACTTTTTAATTATTTTTTTATTAAAATCTTTAAAAACTGCAATTACGTGTTGATGCATAATTTACGGACAGTCCTTGAATTCTTGCCGATGGAATCATCAATTAGTTCCATTAATGAAGATTTCTTGTGCATGTCTGTATTACGTTGTATCAAACAGCACATTAAAACAAAATCAAAACATGAAAGGTCTCAAAATCACTAATTTAAATAGTACTTGGGGCTACTGAAATAGGAGAAATTCGTTATCAGCCGAGCCAGGAAAATGGATGGATCATTGATCCAGTTGAATGAGACAGAAATTGGACAAAAGCTCCATTATTCTTGAAGCGATGTCTAAGTGAATAATCAGAGGTCCAGTCTTTTGGCCTAACTGGCGTTTATAAAATGTCACAGAACTTCCAGGCACAATGTCCCTTTCTCAACCTGAATTCTGAGTAAAAGAGTCCTTGAAAGTCAAAGGGAAATGAAACAAATTTGGATTGGAGACATCTGGGACCATCACAGACTCCAAAGATGGCTGTCTTCTGGGCTGTAGTACCGATAAAATCTCAAATCCTACTAAAGACTCCAAGTTCAATCCCCAGCGATGGAACATAATATGAGATATGATATGTTTGATCATTATATTTGAGGAAAACAGAAATAAACTCTTTTCTACCTCAATTTTTTGGTCCTGAATCAATGTTTTCAGAACATTTTTTGTTAGAATTGTCTACACGCGTGAATTGTTCAGTAAAACCTCATTCATCCTGTGGCATATTAATATTTTCTTTCATTTTATAAATCAAATATTCCACTTTCTTAACAAATGTTATTCTTGGTTATAGAATATTTCTCCCACGTCTTCTGTGACGTCTTGTCGTGGTAAGCCACTAAACCTGGTACAGCATCTTCATAGAACAGGGATAAATCACCAATTACCATGCAATTAAGGCTAAATTACTCCAAGATTGTGCTCCAGACACAGCCTCGTCGTTACAGGCCAATCGAAATAACTTGAAAAATTCCGCGTACTTTAAATTTCACCCAAAAAATGATATTAATTGTTTGCTGTGTAAACTTTGTGCCTGATTTTTATGATACACTCAGAAAATGACCAGCAAAAGTGACCACTGGCCAAATGTGCAGCGGAATCCTTCTTGAAAACCTAACCTCCAAGTCATTATTTAAAATCACACGAATGATCTTCTCACCAATGCAAAATTTCCCTCAAGGCAATAATTTAATGGTGAAGCCACGTAAAATACGATGATGATCTGAGATTTGGTGCCGTGCAGAATTTTTTTAAAAGCATGCTGTTTTAATCTTCGGGGTTGGGCACAGAATTTTTTTTAAAAAAAAAAAACTTTTGGCATCTACCAACAAGTTTAGATGGTGCCAAAACCCAGGAGATCGAGATTATCATCCTCTTTGCCATGAGAACCTCAAATGTCGCATATAAAACTGATCTCTGTTATTATTCTTAAAAAAATAACAACAAAGTTTAAGTGGTTTATTCATCTGTGCCGAGGAAAGTCCTTCTTGAGACTCTGACAGTCACTCAGATATTCAGGAAAAACAAGGAATATTACAAAACCCCAAAAGAATTCATACCAGCCCCTATCCTGATCCCTAAATCATTCTGACCATCAAAGTCTAGGGCACTGAGTAAAATCTTGTAACATGACGTTTTATGGTACGGCGATCGGTCACTCAAATCGAAGGACGGTCCCATTTCATCTCTCCGCTCTGATTCAACATATTCTGAGCCACCGCCCACATCTGGAGGCGTCCGTACATCCTGAGGACACGCCACGCCTTAATGTGAACTGATCCATTTACGTATCACGTCAAAACGTTGTTAGTTAGTTTTCAGAACTTCAGCCAAAGAGAGTCTACGTTGTTACAAGCTTGATCAGTCTACATTCATGTTTTGTCAAAGAACACTCAAAACTGATGTGCTGAATGGAATAATTTTTGAAAAGTATCTTAAAGTAATAGGGTGAGAGGTTGTCAAATGGATTCGTCTAGGTCAGGATTGGGACTGATGGCAGATTCATTTGAATACAACAACGAACCAGCGGATCTTATGGAAGGCTTCTCAAGCAGAACTCTGCTCCATGGGGTTAGTCGATTACGAAATATGAATGCTACAGCCATCTGTTGTCAGAAAGCGAAACCTCACGTTGTTTGATTTAACAACAGGTGTAGTGGCACTCTGAGGCTTCCTAACAGACTATTACATGTTTGAGCTTACGACATATGATCACTATTTATTATTTATTTATTTATTTATTTAGTGTTCTGTCTGACGACAGGTCCATATGAACAGGATCCTTCCACCCTTTTCTCTTCTCGGACTGGGACCTGTTCATATACGTTCTTGGCAGATGATCCAGAAGTGGTTTGCCATTGCCTTCTTCTGTGTGTGAATGGAGTAATTGTTGGGATGCCACGGAGGAAAACTCCGTGTTGCCTAGACCACGGCCTTGCTCAACACAAGTTATAAATTCGAACCCGAGACCCCAGGATTACAAGGCCAGCGTTCTAACTGGTGTGATGGTAAGTTCTACGGTCTAGATATTCTCGTACGTGTTCAAACCCAATGTCTGCTCTATGTTTCGCTAAATCGTTGGTTGTTCTCGAGTACATTGCAATGCTCCAGGCCCAAAACTGTTTACTGACAAAGTATGAGTTGCAAACTATGAATTATCTAGCGGCGTAACTGCATACGAATAATGAAACACCCTCCAGTGCTGAGGACCTGTGCCCCACAGTTTTCAATCCAGAAAGACAAACCCCAATTTGGTCCAAAATTAAAATGGAGACGACATAATCTTCACTGTCATCAGAAACTCAACTCTCATACGCAAAATACGTCTCTCAAATACAAGATTAATGCACAGAACTGTGTGTGGTAGTTGGAGAGCGAGATCTGAGAACTCTTGGGGTCTCTGGATGAATACTCGTGAGGGTAAACAGAGTTACGAACACGACAGATCTAATGATCTTGTTAAGTACGCCATTTGTGCAATAGGATATTTGATCAATGGCCACGAGTTAAAAATTAATTTTTCTCGGGTTACCAGCTGTGTAAGGCAGTTTAATGAAGATAATACCAACGTTTCGAGAACCATCTTCGTCCTCGTAGGGTAGCCCGAGAAGAATTCATTATACTTATATATTAAATCTTGTCTGTCTAATCACAATAAATTCTTATTAAATATTAAAATATTACAATAATTAACATTTAAAAAATTTAAAATATTAAATGATGTTCTTTATCGAAATATTCGAATTACATTAGACCATCATTTTTCATGTTTCACGACATGTTTCAGTTCCTAAAAGAACCATCTTCAGGTGTATATAATTATATAAAGCTTCAAAACGATAAATAATTCAAATACAATTTTCATACATTATGCCGGCGTATTATTAATATTTAATAAGAATTTATTGTGATTAGACGGACAGGATTTAAATAATATATATTTATTATATCACAATATGACGCAACTTTACCATCTTCATTATACTTATTCGCCATGAAAGCTATACATCGTACAGGGACTAGTGCTTACCAGAGGCTTTGAGGCGGCTAATACTTTGAGACTAAGTTATCTGTGAACAGCTGAGGACCGTCGTCTTCTGGGTTGTTGCCCCGTGTAGTCTGGTAAAAGTTTAACAACGTTTCAGAGGTCTTAGCTCATCAAGGCGATGGAGGCAGTATGACCTCTGAAACGTTGGTTAACATCGACCAGACTACACAGCGCAACAACCCAGAAGACAGAACTCTTCATACTCTGATGAC
>NW_019061105.1:215917-228888 GCF_000696155.1 Zootermopsis nevadensis
ACCAGACTACACGGAGCAACAACCCAGAAGACAGAAATCTTCATACTCTGATGACGGAGGCAGTATGACCTCCGAAACGTTGGTTAACATCGACCAGACTACACGGAGCAACAACCCAGAAGACGGCCATCTTCGGACTTACAGCCCTGAAAACCTGAGATCATACGTAGACCAGAAGTTATTACGTGCAGTAATGAACCGTAAACTTATAAAGATTAAAAGTTGGCCCGGACAAAAGATGCGTATCTTAAGATATGGACGGAATTCTTCAAAGATTTGTTAAATATATGAATGATAATGAGGAGAGTACAGAAATTTGTGATAACACAAGATATAATAATTCGTCACGATATGATGAAATATCTGTCTACATGATTAAAGATTTGGGTCCACTTGGGTTGCAATGACTGTGTCTGATCTGAAGGAAAATTTGAGTAGAAAATGAAATGCCAGGTGACTGGTGTACGACAATCACTGTACCAACTTACAAGAGAGACAGGCGACAGTGTGGAAACTGTAGACCAGTGGTATTCAACGTGGGGTACGCGAAGACATCTTAGGGGGTACGTGAAATTTAAAAAAAAATATTATTTTATGATAAACACTGAATAATCAGGACCAGATTTAGGGTTAGACACAGGAGAACCGGACGTAAGGATTTGGGAGGGCCATTTCTCACTCTCTCCTTTCCTTTGGAACGTGACTGAACGCTATTGGGCGGGATTAACGTTTTCCCTAAAACCAGGCAATAAACGAACAGACCCTGGTCTTTGACAGTCGCCGATGCCGGCAAGAGAAACGCGGGAAGTGGTTGCTGGTTTTATGACTCGGAAATACCGAATGATGTTTTTGTAACAACACAAAAACATTTTGCCTGTCCTTGCTCATTCAATTTCATTTTTGCAAAATACTCCTCAGTTTAGTATCGCAGCTCCAACAAGTCGTGTCGGATCTAATTTCCTGATCGGTTTAAGTCGGGCGTAAGTGTCTACAAGCTTAGTGACGTGTCGAGTCGCGATATGTAGTACGTTTACCGGCTCTGTGAATAATAATTATTGCTTAATAATTTACTAAGTTAAGTTAATTTTCTACCCTAAAGTCCTTTTGTGGTGTGTGGACGTGTCGTTAAAACGCGGATAAATTATAAGTGCGTATTAGTCAACATTCACTCAGTTCCTTCTCGAAACCACGACAGTAATCATTATTTTCATTTTACGTTTTGCAACATGGATAAATTTATTGTAAATACGAAGAGTGAAATCGATTACAAAGTTTTAAATTACGATAGAGTTGAGTCACAAACACTGAAAAGTGCGACAGTTCTGTTCCAAACCTGTGATGTTCGTGTTAAACCATCTACAAGTAAGCCTAAAATCCACAAAAAATGTGAAATCGGACGAAGTATTGAAATGAATCGTACATTAAATATGGATTTGTTTCAAATCTGCGTGATTTGGAACCAACTTCTATCGAAAAACTCTATGAAACCATCTCCACCAATCACGGTGAGTTTAAGGACAGTCAGCTGAATTTTTCGAAAGCAAAGCAGAAAATGTACGTAAAATTTTAAATGTAATATACATAATTTTAATTAATTATTCGGTTTTTGTCCGTCTAATCACAATTCATATATAAAATTTACAATTAAGATAAGTAAAATATCATTTGATGTTCCTCATCGAACACTCGATTTACATTTGGAACATCTTTCTACAACATGTTTCGGTTTCTATATAAACCATCTTCAGGTGTAAAAGTTAAAATTATAAACCTAAAATCTAATTACAATTTCTGATATGCAACTTTTTGGTGATGTTCACTTCCAGATTCATTTTTACATATTGGAGTGAATGTTTTTGTTTTTGGAGTGAAATTGTAATTAGGTATGTATAACTTGAATTATACACCAACAAATTTGGGGGTACAAAGTTGAAGAGAAATTATATCTGTGGGTACGCGAAGACATCTTAGGGGGTACGTGAAATTTAAAAAAATATATTATTTTATGATAAACACTGAATAATCAGGACCAGATTTAGGGTTAGACACAGGAGAACCGGACGTAAGGATTTGGGAGGGCCATTTCTCACTCTCTCCTTTCCTTTGGAACGTGACTGAACGCTATTGGGCGGGATTAACGTTTTCCCTAAAACCAGGCAATAAACGAACAGACCCTGGTCTTTGACAGTCGCCGATGCCGGCAAGAGAAACGCGGGAAGTGGTTGCTGGTTTTATGACTCGGAAATACCGAATGATGTTTTTGTAACAACACAAAAACATTTTGCCTGTCCTTGCTCATTCAATTTCATTTTTGCAAAATACTCCTCAGTTTAGTATCGCAGCTCCAACAAGTCGTGTCGGATCTAATTTCCTGATCGGTTTAAGTCGGGCGTAAGTGTCTACAAGCTTAGTGACGTGTCGAGTCGCGATATGTAGTACGTTTACCGGCTCTGTGAATAATAATTATTGCTTAATAATTTACTAAGTTAAGTTAATTTTCTACCCTAAAGTCCTTTTGTGGTGTGTGGACGTGTCGTTAAAACGCGGATAAATTATAAGTGCGTATTAGTCAACATTCACTCAGTTCCTTCTCGAAACCACGACAGTAATCATTATTTTCATTTTACGTTTTGCAACATGGATAAATTTATTGTAAATACGAAGAGTGAAATCGATTACAAAGTTTTAAATTACGATAGAGTTGAGTCACAAACACTGAAAAGTGCGACAGTTCTGTTCCAAACCTGTGATGTTCGTGTTAAACCATCTACAAGTAAGCCTAAAATCCACAAAAAATGTGAAATCGGACGAAGTATTGAAATGAATCGTACATTAAATATGGATTTGTTTCAAATCTGCGTGATTTGGAACCAACTTCTATCGAAAAACTCTATGAAACCATCTCCACCAATCACGGTGAGTTTAAGGACAGTCAGCTGAATTTTTCGAAAGCAAAGCAGAAAATGTACGTAAAATTTTAAATGTAATATACATAATTTTAATTAATTATTCGGTTTTTGTCCGTCTAATCACAATTCATATATAAAATTTACAATTAAGATAAGTAAAATATCATTTGATGTTCCTCATCGAACACTCGATTTACATTTGGAACATCTTTCTACAACATGTTTCGGTTTCTATATAAACCATCTTCAGGTGTAAAAGTTAAAATTATAAACCTAAAATCTAATTACAATTTCTGATATGCAACTTTTTGGTGATGTTCACTTCCAGATTCATTTTTACATATTGGAGTGAATGTTTTTGTTTTTGGAGTGAAATTGTAATTAGGTATGTATAACTTGAATTATACACCAACAAATTTGGGGGTACAAAGTTGAAGAGAAATTATATCTGGGGGTACGCGAACAAAGAAGGTTGAATACTGCTGATGTAGAAGACTTAGTGTTGTGCCAGACTCTAAAAATTTGTGAAAGGGTACTATTAAACAAAATGACAATGCAAATCAAAGCAAAATTTGCAGAAGGAATATATGTACTAAGGAAAGGTATAGCAACTTCAGATCTAACTTTTGATTGGGAAGAAATGTGAGTGCGGACAACATTTTATAATATAAATCGTATGATAGTGTGAGAAAGCATTTGAATAATTTTGGAAAAACTCAGAATTTCAACAGATCTTGTGAGGAAAGTGAAAAATACATATGAATTTTGTTAAGAAAAGTAAGGAACGATCATCCTGGTCTGAAATCAGATTGGATTCAGGCAGAAAAGAGTATTTGGAGAAAGAAACTTTGCATCTATAACTCATGATATTCATTCTTTTGCTATAGAATTCTTGGTAGATTTCTTATTTAGCCAGCAGAGTAAATTTCAGGGAGGCAATTGTGTAGCAAGTGTTTGGTGAACACCAAATAGCAATCATTATGTCTCCATGGTCTGTTCTTGTCATTTACATTCCAGTGTATTTCTCCATTATTTCCAACATTTCATTGGTGGACAGTATTATAAACATAAACACAAACTACTGTGAAACACTTTAAAAAATATTTCTAACTGTGATATAAATTTGCACAAAAAATGGGATACCTGATCACTGGAACAGACTTTCTGGGTTGAAAATCATCATCTATATTTGATGAGAGTGTATGTTTGTTTACTGCGGGATGAGGAAGACCGACATACCTTCAAAAAGACGATCATGTAAACTCTCATCATTGCTAGAATCAGCATCACCATCTGAATCAGAAGCATGCTTGTAGTATGTATGTGTAGCTGCCTCAAGCTCTAGCTGCAAAACTGTCCTCCGAGTCTGTCGACATGTGGGTGGTTCCACTGATTCTCCTGTTGAAAAGTAGCACCACTTGAAAAATTGCAGACTGCTATAGACACAATAAATGTAACAGCAGCTTACATGAGAAATATCTAATACTGAAACTTCCACTCAACATATAAACTCATTTCGTAGTTTGTAAGTACTAGCTGTAACTATGACAAAATATTCTAATATTATTATTATTATACATTTATGAAAGTACTCACTTGGGTATTGAAGCCTAATTAGGCTTTCTACACGAATAGTTGCTTAACCCCTTCTTACACACAAAACTGCCATTTTCGAAGGTGCTGCCAACCTGAGACCACTAAAACTTAACCAAAAGAGACTGACACATTCAATATTGATGCTCAGATTGGCCACAGTGTTCCCACTGTACACTATTGAACGTTTATTAGGAAATTGTGCATCCCATAACTTTCAAAGGGATGATGACGTAATTAACCAAGTCTGTAACAAGATCAGAGAAGAAAAACAAATTTAAAAGCTTATACATCCAAACATATTTTGATATGAGGTAAAGGAATCAGAGGTGAGATTAAGCCACTCAGAAAGAGTAAGCTGGAAATACAGACCGTGAAGAGAGCAATGTCCAGATTATAGAGAAATGGAGGATAAAACATGGCAAGAACCAAAACAAGAGAAATGAAAGAATTGGAAAGATTTCCAATTGGAATAATTTTGCTAATGGTTAAACTTAATAATGGAGTAAAGATAGACAGGAAATGTACAATTATGGTATTTAACATACATTTTCAAACGATACTATTACATGGAGCAGACAGGAGTGTATAATACAATTGCTTGAAATGAAATTCCTGGTGGTAACAGTAGGGAAAACTAGAAAAGATACCCAGGCGAAATTCAAAACCAAATGAGCACAGAACAAGATTATTGGAAACGAATATAAGTCAAAGAAAGAAGACCTACAGGTAAACCACAATCATGTTGGGTCAACCAAGTTAGGAGAGAAATCTTATAAGTGAGGTGCATAAAGTACAAGAATGGGCAGGTAGGTTTGGAGGTCCTACATAACAACTTTGACATGCTTGGTTTGGGACTATGAAGGATCCATGGTAAATTAATTCTACTCCTGTTCAAGACCAGAAACAAGTTTAAAAGCATAAAGAAATGTTGTCCCAAATAAACAAATATTTAAGATGTGAAGTTTACTAAATCAAAAAGCAACCTTTGTTGAGCTAATTCCTTCGAAAATAGAGAAATTGCAGTCACACGGACCAAAATTCATATAAAGTTGAACCTTTGCACGAGCTTCAAAATGGGCTCTATAGTCAGTCGGTACGTGACTTGGGCCATAGCCTGTGTATACTTAGCTCAAACGTAAATAAAAACAAATCGAAGCAAAACGAAATTCAACGAGACAAACAATACCACCAATGATTCATATGGGGCCCTGAAAAGGGCCGTTTTTTTCACTGCAAGCTAGTCTATTTGGAACTGGTATACTTAGTGACTGCCTTCGTCCCCTCACTCACCGCATGCTTAGCCAGTTCACCTGGTAGCAACAGTCGAACAGCAGTCTGTATCTCACGACTTGTGATCGTAGATCTCTTATTATAATGAGCCAACCTGGAAGCCTCAGCAGCAATTCGCTCGAAAATATCATTCACGAAACTATTCATGATGCTCATTGCCTTGGAGCTGATACCGGTGTCTGGGTGAACCTGTTTCAACACCTTGTAGATGTAGATGGCGTAACTTTCTTTCCTCTTGCGTTTCTTCTTTTTGTCAGTTTTCGATATATTCTTCTGGGCCTTACCGGCCTTTTTAGCAGCTTTACCAGATGTCTTCGGTGGCATGATGAAACCAACAACCAACTGCAGAGCAGATATGCAAATTTTTGGAAAAGTGGTCATTATTAAGTGCGTAGGGTTCAAGGCTACTGTTACAGTTCCGCACCAATGAAAACAAGACTTGTCACGTGTTTGTAAGTTGCTTTCGGTGATTGGGTAGGGTAAATTTCCTCACAGTCCTACAAAATGGAGCGGTTTTTCGCAAAAGTTTTATTAGAACACGAGTTACTGCTATTCTACGCAATGTCTGGTCGCGGTAAAGGTGGTAAAGTTAAAGGCAAGTCCAAGTCTCGGTCTAGTCGAGCGGGACTGCAGTTTCCGGTGGGCCGTATCCACAGGCTACTCCGCAAAGGAAATTACGCTGAGCGTGTTGGTGCCGGTGCTCCTGTGTACTTGGCTGCTGTGATGGAATATTTGGCTGCGGAAGTTCTTGAATTGGCTGGCAATGCAGCACGTGACAATAAGAAAACTAGGATTATTCCTAGACATCTGCAATTGGCGATCCGAAATGATGAAGAGCTGAATAAACTGTTGTCTGGTGTTACAATTGCTCAAGGTGGTGTGCTACCTAACATTCAGGCTGTGTTGCTACCAAAGAAGACTGAGAAGAAAGCTTAGAATATCTGATTTTAAAACGGCCCTTTTAAGGGCCCCACAAAGCTCTGAGGAGTTACTTTGTCACACGTTATGTAATTTGATTCAGCGAATCGCGCTTTTCTTTGCGTTGAATTTTGAGGTTAATGTCACTTTTTGACATTCATCTTTCTTTTTCTAAATGGTTGCATGTGGAAATGGAAAAAAATTAATGTTTGATATCTGTCATACGCCGAGGATTTTTAAGGTACCATTTGGCTACACGGGAGACTGGCATCGCAACTTGTCGCCACAAAGTGTTTGGCGACAAAGCGAAAAACCATGATAAAGTAATTGTTTTGTTGAAACATACGTGCACATATTCTGTGAAAAATGAGTATAAAAATTGCTTCTAAAAAGGTTACTCGAAGGGGAAGATGTGTTGGGAAAGAAACAAAGAAAACCTATTACTTCAATGTTCAAAACCAGACGTGAAGAAGGATCTTTGTTAATAAAGAATCATTATTAGAAGAAGATATTTTCAGGAGTTATTTCAGATTGAATCATAAGCAGTTTGGTTACGTACTGAGTTTAATACAAAAAAACATACAAACAAAAGGGGATATAACCACAAGAAAAACTGTCACTCACGTTACGGTAAGTTTCTTATATTGTATTATTGCTAATTATGTCACAAATATCATAATTGTCTTCATTCTGTGTAGTACACTGTGTCTGGACCGTTAAGTTGGTTGGGGGGTCGAGGCAGTACTTGTAGGAGAATATGCTGATACCTCAGATATAGTTTGGTTGGACATCCCACTTGTCACTGATGTTGCTTCTTGCATGTCCATGTGAATCACTTCATATTTACTTAAAATGTTATATATGTCGTTCTTAGCCTGTATTTTCAAACGTGGATGTAGTTTCCTCAACACAGCCTTTACGTGGTTCCCAAATGAAGCAATATCGTCTTCAATTTCTGTAGCAGTGTTGGCACTTAACTGTTTCATTGCAATTTGCCGGCTTTCGTCCCGTTTCACGAGATAATCAAGAATATCATCAAGATTGTTGTTGCGTCTTTTTCGTCGTGGAGGCGGTGGTTTAGAGGACTGCGATGCTTCATTTGGACAACCTTCGCTGTTTTCATTCTGAGTCTCAAACTGTGCGTTTGCCGGTGAATTTGAAGTTGACGGGACTGCTGAATCTGAATCAACATTACATGCAGTAGGTCTTTCTGTTGAAACCAGTTCTAAGAATTGGAGTCTCTTGAAAAAATCCCACTTAGAATTTTTTGGTGGTGCAGCTGATCCGGTTGACATTTTTCTTTTGCGTTTAAATCGATTGTATGAATCCCGTATATACTTCCACCGTTTTTTACAGTCTCCATCTGAAATGAGAAAATACGCCCATTTACTTGTACGTGCATGCGTGTGCGTGAGAGTATGTATGTGTGTGTTGTTTGTATACGATGTCAGTTATTGAGTGATTGACAAGTTTTTTTCCCTTCCTTTCTTTCTTTTCAGATTTATGGCAACTGGCGAAAGTTAAGCTTCACTATCGTTTGCGTACCGTATATCAGCGTGTCATATTTTAACAATCGTGAAAGAGGTTCTTAAGCGACCCCTACACGGTCAATATTATTGTGCAATATTCAGTTTTGTACAATAATATTGATCGTCTATGTTACGAATTGAAAGGTTGTGCAATATATTGTGTCAATCAAAAATGGTTTGATATTTATTGCACTTTCCTTTGTATTATGATGGCAAATTGTGCATCAGAATTCGTCAGTACATTTGTTAACAACTTAGGAAATGCATGTAGCTCAGTCAGTATAACAACTGACAACGGACTGGACGACCGGGATTCGATCCCCGATGGGGGCAGAGAATTTTTCCTCTAGCCTCTGCGTCCAGACTGGCTCTGGGACCCACCCAGCCTCCTCTACAATGGGTCCGAGATCCTAACCCGGGGGTAATTCACGGCCGGAGCGTGATGCTACCACTCACCACCATCTGATTCCGATGTCAAGAAAGATTAGGAGCTTGACCCCCGCTGACCCCAAGTGCCTGCATGGGAATGTCGCGGGGGGCTCTATTATTTTAGTTATTCTGCCGGCCGGAGCTTAGGCTCCTGGTAGGGTCACTCAAACCCGACCGGTCTAAGGCGATGCCTTGTTCCTCTAGTTTGGGCGTTTGGCGTGGGGCTAAACCCCACCCCGGGGTACGGCATGGGGATTCTCTCTCTGCTGTACCGTTTAACCTGGCACTGGATGTGGCCATGTAGAAACTAAGACAGGAAGCTTATAGGTATAAGGAGGCTTTCGCCTATCCTGACGACATCGAATATAAGGAAACAAACAACTATTAACACAATAAAATAGACACGATTGCCATACGCGTTTCGACCTCAAGAAGTCATCATCAGGGAAATCAATTCATTTAATTAAAAGGCTCAAACTTGATTTAGAAAGTAAATAATGAATAGGACATTTGACGAAAAATATTGTAAGTGACAATGCACCAGATGTTATTCATAGGTATAGACTCTGCGCTTAGCTATTTATCGGGTGGTCCAGTGGCCGTAGATGGTCTGCGGCGAGCTTTACTTGCGTCGACCGTAACTGTGAACTCCAGAAGAGTGAGTGAGAGACTGTCACCAACCAACCAAAAAGCTAACTCAGGGCGCAGTCCTGAGCAAGGTAACATCATTCCTGCGTACGAAACGCATTCCTGGAAATGATAAACTTATAACTAAAACGGGAATTTTGCTAACGCTAACGGGGTTACGTCGTAGCGGAAGCCTCGACCATTCAAACTGGGATCTGTTGCTGCTGATGAGAGGTTATCACGTCAGGCAACTTGTCCAAAGAATTTGGTTCTTTGGTTCTCTGAGGTTTGAACCCGCAGAGGGAGAGGCAACTTCGGTTGAAGGCCTCTGCGGCTTGAGGGGGAGATCACTTCAGCTAAGGACCTTCGTGATCGGGGGTGGCAGGCCGTGCCCCAATTACATTATACACGGACATTCGCATTACAACTGAGGAAAGGCACGGAAAACCTCAGTCAGGGTAGAAAAGTGGACTGACCACTCGATGCGCCGACTGGCCACCTTTTGGGAACAGCCTCGGCTGACCTGTCGAACATCAGTCCCCCTCGGTTGCAATTGGGTGACCTCTGACAACCCTCGTTCGGCACGAGTGCCTCCCGAGTTGCCGGACTAAGAGGTTCCCCACACCAACTAACCTCGAGTCAAATCTCTCAGTCAGTGCTCTGATGTGGTCGGTAAAGAGCAGGATCCCCAAATCCTCGTGTATTTGCCTGTTACTAACGTACCAGGGCGCGTTAGTAGCAATGCGAAGACACTTGGATTGTAACACTTGAAGCTTCCGGACGTGGCTGCGGGCAGCTGACCTCCAGATCGGTATTGTACAGAGAGCAGACAGGAAGCGACCAGTCTCGGTCTCGTAACTCTGTCGCCTGCCTCAGTCGCTTGTCTATGTCGCGTGCAGCCAAATGGTACGTTTAGTGACCTCACAAGTGCACGCGGTGTACGACCAGTATATACATACAACACGAGCATGCTACCAGATATTTCCTAAGCTAAATTCACCTGCCATTTCTCACCAAAAAGTCTCCTGATTAACTACTAGATGGCTCTGGAAGTCTTGTCAGGATTGAGTAGGTATTGTGCATCAGTGGGCTGGTCATACGACGAAGACCAAGGAACCTTGGAAAAAACCCAATAAGCTAATTAAGAGTGGAGTCCAGCCCAGCAATCCTGAGTACGAAAAGCATTGCTAGAAAAGGTAAAAAGCCTTATATCTAAAGCAGGAATTTGCTTACGGTTATGGGGTTCTGTCGTGGCGGGTCTGTTAATGCCGATCTGAGTTTATACAGCTGAATCTATGGCAACGTGTGTGGGTTGCTTTTCACGATTAAACCAAGCTTTGCAGTGAGGTAGAATTTTGTACGCCTTTCAAATTTTCGACCTAGATATTTATCGTAATGAAGACGAATAGGAATGTGTTCTCTTTTAAGTTATATATCTAGATGAAGCATTTCCGATTCAATGTTCGTTACACCATACTTTCTGATTCCTATGACTTGCCTATAACATTGTCCAAGCTTTTGACCCATTCTAGAAAACTAGTGTATTTCTGTTTGTACTAAATGAATATTTGTAAATTGCATGGTGTGGCGAAATTAAAGACTAGCCTACCTTCGTATTGCCACGCGGTCTTCTAACCTTCGTAGTCGTGAATCGGTTTTGTTATTCACCCACTCCCGATGACACTATTGGTGAATCTGTCGATGACAGAATCAAGACCCGGTATCAACTCGAGTTTGTCGTTTACTGTCTCCTAAAAATTGACTTCTTGGACATTTAGTTTTCTTCGAATAATTTATTCATGTTCACGTCAGAGCAAATACGGTATTCGCAGTGTGGGAAACGCCCATAATATGCACAATATTGATTGTCATGTATATCAGGGTGTAGTTAGAATTTGGGCGGGTAGCCAAACCTTACCCCGAAATAATACTAGGAAACCTAATCCCTGCAGCAGACCGAAAAATCTCGCCCAAAAATTTCGGTGCTTGGTAACCTAACACGAGTGTGTGTACACGCCAGACATAAACATTAAAAAAGTACGATTGTATGGTAGCCTCAGTCCTAAGATTGCAGGGGAACTCGTGCTCCATCGTGTATCTCCAAATGCTGAAACCTTTCAAAAGTACCTTGCTCCCAACGAAAGTGTAACCTTTAGATACTAGAACCTAAATTATTTACGGTAAGTCCTTTAGTTATTTGAAGACATACTGCCAACATTACTTGATAGGAACATCCGAAAATTTCTGCTCTGTATGTCACACCTCTTTTGGAAATATCACTAACGGCAACTTAAATTTCAAACAATTCCGATGTTAAAAGTACACTGGCCCCAATATAATGCCTTCATGTAATCACGTTAAGTACAAAACTCGCCTGTATAGGTACGAATGACCTGCAATCCAGCAAAATTCATACCAATGTGCCTGCTAACCTACAATACTTCATGTATCCAGTAAAACATTCCAAAAATTATAGAAATGTTGCTAGTAAACGGAAGATGCGCCGGGAGCACGCAAAACGAAAATTGAAAAGCAAACAAAGAAATGTGAGGTATAACTTGACTAAATAGTGGAATAGCCATACTCCCAGATAAAATGGGGCCCTGAAAAGGGCCGTTTTTCATATATCAGAAACCGTTCAATTAACCGCCGAAACCGTACAGAGTACGACCTTGTCTCTTCAATGCATACACCACATCCATTGCCGTAACAGTCTTCCTCTTAGCATGCTCCGTGTAGGTAACAGCATCACGAATAACGTTCTCCAGAAACACTTTCAACACGCCTCTGGTTTCTTCATAGATGAGACCGGAAATACGCTTAACACCACCACGTCGAGCCAACCGCCTAATAGCGGGTTTCGTAATCCCCTGGATGTTATCACGAAGAACTTTGCGATGTCTCTTCGCTCCTCCTTTACCAAGACCTTTACCTCCCTTACCACGACCAGTCATCGAGAATATAGGACGCAATACCAGAAAATTTCCGAAATTTCTCTTCTTATGCTACTCGTCTAGATCAACTGTCCAATCACAGAATAGAATTCTCAGTGGGCGTGTACAAATGGGTCTTTTGTTCCAACTGTCCAATCGAATTATAGTATTCCAGGGTGGGCGGATCCAAGTGCCATCATCGTAAGAATAAAATGAACGCGAAAATCGCTTGGCACTTACTTTTCCCCGGAGTTGTTAGAGATAATGGCACGTACCAAGCAAACTGCTCGCAAGTCGACCGGAGGCAAGGCGCCAAGGAAACAACTAGCTACTAAGGCAGCTAGGAAGAGTGCTCCTGCTACGGGCGGTGTGAAGAAGCCTCACCGTTACAGACCCGGCACTGTTGCTCTACGAGAGATCCGCCGTTATCAAAAAAGCACAGAGCTGCTTATTCGCAAGTTGCCTTTTCAGCGGCTTGTACGCGAAATCGCCCAAGATTTTAAGACGGATCTTCGCTTCCAGAGTTCAGCTGTGATGGCGCTCCAAGAGGCTAGTGAAGCATACTTGGTGGGTCTGTTTGAGGACACTAACCTATGTGCCATTCACGCTAAGCGTGTGACTATTATGCCGAAAGATATTCAACTTGCTAGACGTATCAGAGGCGAACGAGCTTAGGTATACTACATATAAAACGGCCCTTTTGAGGGCCACACTTTCTCTCGAATGGGTTTGGTATGTTC
>NW_019061107.1:16786-26792 GCF_000696155.1 Zootermopsis nevadensis
GCTTTTTAAATACTTCTAATTTATGTTTTTCCTTCAAGATAAGAGACCATCTTTCACAACACTCAAAACTGACAATTATGTTTTACATACGTCCATCATTACAAATTAAACATTTTCAATCGTCTTTGGATGCCAGTGTCTCCACAGACAAGTCCAGATTCTAACAAACAGGTACGTACCATACCGACTAAATATTATAAATGGTGAGGGTCTTTCTTGGAAGACAGTTCATCAGGTGGTCAAATTCCCCATTCTTATACAACCTGAAAGTTCACTATGTGTTTACAGAAGCTGCCATTAGACCTTATCCTGAAGCTGCTAAATCCAGTCCAGACACTATTCCTCTAAAATCCAAACTATTAATATTCTCAAATTTACGCTTAGGTCTCACAAGAGGTTTCTTCTGTTGACGTTTATGTCAAAAATTCTGTATGCATTTCCATGTTTTCTTGTGCATGCTACATGTTCTGCAAATCTCAACCTCCTTCATTTAATAACCCCAATAATGTTATGAGAAGGATATAAATTATAAAGTTTCTCATTACGTATTTCTTTCCCACACCACGTCTTACGTTCTAATATTCTCATCAGCACTTTCTACAGTTACAGGAATCCCTCACCAACCACAGCGTTGCTAAATGCAGGTTTCAAGTATCCACATTTTTTCAGTTGCATCCAGTTTTTCCAATCACTGTATTAAATTTTGCGAGTTCAACGTATGGAGTGTCGCGCTGTATGGAGCAGAGACTTGGACACTCAGGAAGAAGGAACAGAAATACCTGGAGAGTTTTGAAATGTGGTGTTGGAGAAGATCAGGTGGACGGATCGAGTGACCAACGAAGAAGTATTGAGGAGAGTCAACGAGCAAAGAAACATTCTGCAGGCGATTACACGAAGGAAAGCTAGCTGGCTGGGACATATTATGAGAAGGAATGGATTACTGAGTGATATCATCGAAGGCCAGGTTGAAGGAAAGCGAGGACTGGGAAGAAGATTGATACAGCTAACCGGCGACCTTAAACAAGGAAAGAAGATGATGTTCCAGGAATTAAAGCGAGAAGCCGAGAATAGGGACAACTGGAGAGCTCTTTTTGGGCAGAGCAATGGACCTGTCGTAAGACAGAACACTGAATAATAATAATAATAATACAGCTTTTAATTTGTGCACACATGACAACAAACTGGCAGCTTCTCTGCCATGAGATCTACAGTTGCTGTAAGAAAGTTGTAATGGCATCCAAATCCAGTTTTTTACCTTTCATATTTCCACTGCATGAAATGTTATAAGCAGCCTAAACACTGATGAGTGTTAACAGCGGACACAGCTCCCCTCACTGCCAAATTTCCCATAATGAAAACCACAAAGCTTTTTCAGGAATATAACAACTGCGGCTAGCAAGGGATTGCTGTTTGCATAATATACACACTATAATTTTCCAAGGATACGCCGTCATCTCCACTTGAATCTCCTTTTGATCTTCATAAATTCTGCTCTCTTGTATATAAATACTGCACTAATATTTGTCACATTTCCACTACAATTCAAACATGCCCTACTTTAAATGTGCCTTTCTACAGAAAAGATAATAAATGCTTCAGACCATTTCACAGTGTTTCGACTCACAGCGAGTAGACGACGACAGCAAGACAAATGATGCAAGATAACACCTCTCTTCTCACTTATATTTCCATTTCCTTTTACCACTGACCTTTGACTTTATCTTATAGCTTCTTATTTACTCAGCATCCATTTATCAGCTTCACTAAGATTTCATCAAACATCATCACAATAGGCCATAATTAAACTAATTCCATGGTACAGTCTTGTTGAAAAACTGTTACTTAGTTGAACAAAAAAAAATAATTTCCCGCCTTTATAGAACCTGAAGGTTCATCGGTATACTGGACAATAACATCCTTCACCAGCTGAATCCAGTACACATCTTAATATCCTTTTTCTGTGAGATACATTTAAACATTATCCTTCAATGTATATGCGGATTTTCCAAACTGCCCTTCCCTTCAGGTTTTATGATCACCTCCACCCTGTGGAATGTGGTCTTCTGGTTTGTGACACTGTTCTTGTAGATGGTTACCAATATTTTTTAATATCTCAGCCTGTACCCTAAATTATGTGATACGTTCATTCAAAATATTAAATGTCGGTAACCACCTACAAGACCACGTGACATCACATTCCAGAAGACCACAATACACATTTTCAATTCTGTGAAAACCTCAATTCTCACCTCTTCACATCCCATGTGACGTCCTCCTTAACTAACAGGACATAATTATATTACAATTCAAATGTGTTTCAAATGTAATTTCTATTCAAAACCAGCACTCCGTCAATATTTACCTTCTGACAAGCAACATGAAGTCTTGTCAAAAGGAGAATGAAATTTATAATTTCAACTAACTCAATGTCTCCCACTTCCCCAATACCCGTCGTCACACAGACGGTCTATCCTCAGCGACGGTGCTATTAAAATTACTTAGCAATCCAAACGCCTGGAAAATTCTTCTACGGAGAAATACAGCGTAACATTCACTACCAACTCCAGACAAACATACGAGAATTAGTTCAGCTTCAATTATGTTACTTGTACTATATATAAAATGTATTGGCAAAGCCACCCTCTACTTGTAAACAGCAAAGTTCCCTTCCTCAAATACAGACTTTTCTACAAATATCCTTATCATGTTTATTCTGAATTAAAGCTCCCACTAACAGTGACACCAACATAAACAACTGAGCAGTGGTGATGTACCAATATTAAATATTTCTTATAAAAATATTCTTGTGCTTTCTGTGATGAGCAATGGTTTTACAATCACTAGCGACTCTTTTAACCCACTCTCCAACTCCACCACCCCAAATACTGAAGTAGATTTATGTGGCTCAGGCTGTATTCATATGGTCAAGATTACATCTTGTTATGCATGAAGAAGGTTCAGAACAGTCACAACAAATGCACAGTTGGACACTATCCTGAGCCAGATCAATTCAGCTCACATCTTCACAACATATTTAAACAACCACTTTAATATTATCCTCCCACATATGTTTTCGTCTCCAAAACAGTCTGATATTATGAAGTCTTATAACAAAGCTGCAGATTAAAACTAAAATTAACTGAAAATGATAGAGGAAAAGCATTTTAAATACACCGTCTTAACCCCAGCCGAACCTGATCTTTAAAAAACCAAATGTGCACACCCTTCATAAACACATAACTGTTTCTGACTAAATTTGGGCAACAAATTTATCATCAGCCAGAACAGAATGACAACTGTGTAAACATTATGTCTCACTAGCAGCAGCAACTTTTACTTCAGAACTCCAAAACCAACCTGACCACGACACACGTTCTTATCACGGAAACATGTAGCATACTCTTGCTGTAAGCACAGTCCACTACAAGAGTTCAAATATTTGTTGGCTCCTACCCACACACGTACCAAGTACAAGACCACAAATTACCCCCTCAATTGCTGTTAATATGATCTATTATAACCACATGACCAATGTGAAGTTGTGTTAGTATGAATGTTCGCTACAGTAGAGCTCTATTCACTAGGCATTTTATACAGAAGACGGAGCGATTTGTAAATCAAAATAACGTGACTGTTGGAGATATTACATGAATGTCGTAAAACAATCTATACAAATCTGAGGAGGAGGAGGAGGAGGAGGAGGATGAGGACGACGACGAAGATGATGATGACTGCTGTGTATTTGCAGTCAGATGCAGGTGGAGTTGTGGTGAGGAGTGATGCTGTAAAAGAGAGGGTTTAAAAGAAAAAACCAGATAAAGAAAGAAGAAAAAATGGGGACAAGAATAAATATGTTAATGAAAAAACTTTCAAAAGACTGTGTATCAGTATCCAGGTTATGTAATCTTATCAGAACATGAAAGTAAACTCAAGTACAAAAAGAAGAGCTGAAGACACATACAAAGGTCAAGAGAACACGCGTTACGTTCCAGCATGATAGGAATTTGTATCCTGTTTCATACAAAAGAAAGACAAATTCTTATTACTACAGAAGTGACATATGGACTATAAGTCACTGACCACAATGAACACAGCATAAAATTCTGGGAAGGAATTGTGGTCTTCTGCTTTACTCTTGAAACATTTCAGAGAATCACATCACTTCCATCTTCAGGGCAGAAAAGAGTCAAGCAGGGATGTGGGTTGATTTATATGAAGGAGCGTGGCCAATAGGAAATGGGAAACCAGAGTGGCCCTAAGAAGGGGCTTAAAGACAGGCCCTTATAAGGGCAATATGCAGAAGAAGACCGATTAGACCAGTAAGCCCTGTCCGTCGAAAGTGCCAGTGTTTTACACTTCTTCAGGATGCAAAAGAGAAGCTTCCATCATCTGTTTAGGGAGAAACCATCTTCCCTGTTCATCTAGCTTGAAATCTATGCTTCCCTAAGAATCCAGTTCATACATCTCGCCTTTTGGTCAGAATATTGGTATTCTGAAGTTGAGTGTGGAGCCCGCATTTATATTTATGCTCTGCCGTGGCTGATTAATCTGGCTGGCAGAGACAAACGTGCCGGGGATTCTCTTCAACCCTGGTTCCATTTAATGCAATGTAAACCATTCCAAACATGTATATGACCAGTCTTTTAAGGCCAGTTCTTTCTTAATGTATCAAGGGAAATTGGAGACTTTCCTTAGTCTGAGAGCTACCATCTTCATACTGTGCACAAACAAGGCCGCACATCATAACCAAGATCTGCAGACGTCTAGAAATATTCTGCTCTGGAATTCTGTGATAACATATAATTTTTAAAATGTTAAATTAGGTGAAAAATCACCTTATATTCTCGTAAATTCAGTATTTCAGAGTTTAAAATTATACAGTTTACACTAATTTTCATAATAAATAAAGAAACATGAGTACAACCATTTCCATACTCCAGATATACAAACTGGACAAAGTCTGTCCTCAAGTTTTAGCAGACTTGTGTTATATAAAGTCACCATGTTATATACACATCTTCAAAACACCACAACACAGCATAACCAACCAAAATTTGTAAAAACAAGGAAATGTTATATTATTTAACACCTTACTTTCCACAAACAACAAAGAATTAGCATTTTCTATTAAGAAATGACATGAATACCAACATACATGCAAATCACATGCAGTGCCAACATGAGAATGCAAAAATTAGAAGTAAAGTTACCAATCTGTTTCAGTTACATTATAAATGCCACGAATAAAAAAATTCCTGGGTCCACAATAAAATATTACGGAGCAAGACTCAAATTTGTAAACCTACCGCAGCCCTCATTCAAACATACTATAACACCAACCTTTATTCTGATATTTTTCCACGTTAAGAAAAACAACCTGGGAAATTGGTACCAATCTGTGATATGAACACAGTCCCCATACATTGCATGATAATGAAAATAGTTAAATCTCCTACAGATGTCACTAGGATATTGAAGAAATTAATGCTTTCAAGAACTAGGACCAGGATGAACACACAAGAGCATTTTGGTCAATAAAGGGTTAATTATACCCAAAGACTGCCATAATACGAGGCGCGTCCCAAAAGTAAGTTTCCCACTCGTCCCACAGCTAGCAAACCTTATATTGAGCGAAGCGACTGTGCGTACGTGATAGAGCAATGACGTAGCATGGCGCATGCACTAACAGAACTTCCTGCGTTCTCACAGTAGCATCGTTGCAGCTGTTGAAGATGGAGATTCTTATTCCAGCTCCCGCCGACTGTGAAGTGCGGTCAGTGATAACGCTAGGCCGCGCATGACTCGACGGACAGCAAGTCTCCTGCAGGAGTTCAGCTGGGAGGTGTTTAATCATTCACCCTACAGCCCGGACCTCGCTCCCAGTGATTTCCATCTTTTCCTACACCTCAAGAAATTCCTGTCAGGTCAGCGTCAGCGTTTTGAGAATGACAGAGAGGCGGAGATGGTTGTCACACAGTGGTTCCAATCCCAGGCGGCAGACTTCTACGACACAGGTATTCAAAAGTTGGTCCCACGGTATGACAAATGTCTCAATTCCGGTGGCGAATATGTTGAAAAATAGCTGGACACTTGCTGTATCTGTTGCAATAAATATTTCCATGAAATTGTGTTTTGTTTCTGTAAACGGCACCAGGGAAACTTACTTTTGGGACGCGCCTCGTAAATCAAGAGAATATCACCAACAAGCCAATACAAAAAAAACCTGGTATGATACCTCAACTCACAAATTCTACTTCTAAACCAGAGATGGCAGGCACCATAGAAAATTCACAGTAATAGATGTAACAGATCACTTCTAATAATCATTGCGACAGAGCATGAGAGAGTCACAACTGATGTCACATGCTAATTTATGTTGTTACAGATATAATACAGATGGCCCACATACAACTAAACTTTAACCCTACAGGGTTAAAGTTTAGTTGTAACTAATATAGGACAAGTCTGGCACGTTTTCCGACATCAGAACTTTACTTCCCAGATAATACAAAATGGACTCTACAGAATTCACCAATTATTTTCTAGTGGTACATAAGAATATTGGCACCTTTAGTCACAAAATACAGGAACAAAAAAATTAAAAATGAGGGGAATTTAATATTTGGTTTATCTGAGAACACATTTTCAACTACAGAGGTTACACATCATCAAACTCATCATGCTCTACAGATTTTGTGAATAACGAAGTGGAAATCGAAGGATACACTCCTGGACTATTTTAAGACATCCTAGCACTTGCTAGGAAGGACTGAGGAAAATGAAGACAAACTTAGAACAGCTGTCCCCAGGCCAAGATTTTAACCCAAAGTAACTTACATGAGCGTCCTGCGCCGCGCGGTCTGAGGCATCATGCTTCAGACCGGTGATACGGAATGCGCGCTGGTTCGAGTCTCAGGGGAGAAGAAATTTTCTCGCGAGCTTTCGACCAGTGTACGGGACCGGTGCCAACCCAGCATCGTGAGGAAATTTTAAAAACCGGTTTTAGATACTATTATGTAATATGTAATAATTTCTGTTACATGAACTAAAAAATTTAAATACTGAAATTAGTTCCAAATTATTAAATGCTTTAGAAGTACGAATTCAAGAAAGAAGACAAGTTGGATTGGTAAACCTTTTGCTACATTTGCAAAATCCACAAAACATTTCGACAAAGAAATCTAGTGTATTTCCACTAGCTTCGAAACTCGATATTACTAAGTTATCTGGAAAAATATTGTCTAGAATATATACAAATTCTTTATGGAAACAGATTCCGATGACGAATATATCGGAGAAGGAGAAACTATTAATCAGGGCAAAGCTCTAAAAGAAGCCATGGAAAAATAAGTTCATAGGTTTCTTGAGGAACCTGAAGAAATAATATCAAATCGAAAGACACTGAAGGCCGAATTTTCAGTATTTGAAAAGAACAAAGAATTTGGATTTATTATTTGATGCCCTGAAAACGATAAAAGCAAGTTCAGTAGCCAGTGAGAGAGTATTTTCGATTTCAGGCAAATTTGTATCTGGAATAAGAACAAGATTAAGTAATCGTTCAGTGGACATTTTATGTTTTTCGAAATCACATTTCCTGAAGAAAAATTCTAAATGAAATAAAAATTTATAATTTATATTTTGTACGGATTTTAGTTATTTTAGTTTTGTATGGAGTATATTTTATTTTGTTATATTTTTGTAGTTCCATAAATATTAAATAAACTGATAATTTTTAAAATAAGTATAAATATTTTTTACTGTTCTATTTATATTTTTTGTAAAAATTCGAAAACCGGTTTTTGTATAAACCCTAGTACAGAGCCTCCGGGACTTACTAGATTCGAAGTTGCGTGGATATGGCACAAAGGAATGCCCATTTTCTTACAGGAATTCAGTCCTGGATATCAAGCCTTTAGTCAGTTACTTTAAGAAGTTATCATGGTACCTACATCATTACAAGATTATATAAAATTATAAAATATACAAAATAACAGATTAAGTTCCACAACCCGCAACTACACAACCATGCTACACTGAAACAACTTCACTAAATGATACTCTACAATCTGTGAGAAAGGTAACTTCATTACATAGCAGTTATGTTGGACATTATCTGTTATCTAATGTATACATTGAAACATAACATTTCAGGAGCTTGGTTAACTCTCACCTTCTGGTGAATGGTTGATAATATACTAACTTCTCTTTATAACTGAATGTCACAGACAACTGCTTAGACTCATACTTCATATTTAGAAGGTCCCAGATTCAAATATTGGTCACAGACCAGCTGTTCCAAACAAAATGTCATGGTTTTCTTCAAGCATTCCTTCCAAATCATTGCTCATTAACCATTCAATCATCCAACGAGTTTCTGATGTCATTAAATAGACCACTAATATGTCACAGATTATCTATTCTTTGTAATAGTGACAGCGACCAGAATCAAACGTGGAATTTTTTTTTTTAGAACTATATTTGTATACCACCAAAATGATCTAATGGTTAGCACATAAAATTTAATACTCGTTAGGGTCTACATAACTAACTGATGCCAATAATATCGAAAATAAAAGTATATATCAATATAATAATAACTTGTATTGCAGATTAAAATGTCAAACACAATTACATAACTATTCGTTTGTGGTTTTTAATGACAGTATTTGTAGCTCAGACTACACAGCATTCGATGATTAGAAAATGACGAATTCGAAATCATATGAAAGGAAGCAGCTGTGGCCTAATTTAAGGTACTCGCATGCCATTCGCCTAGACGGAATGAGGAAAATAACAAAAAAAAAACCTCTGTCAGGATAGCTGGTCTCTGAGCCAAATTGCGAACCTCGAAAATCCTGAATACCAAACAGGAGTACCAACCATTTAGCCGTGACATTCGACGACAACGTCGAACAAAACTGCAATATAATCTATACACCGCCTACACAAAGCATTATACATCAGGAACATCAGCAGGCTTTAAAAAAAATTTGAATCTGAAAAATTTTGAATCCTGAATGTTATTTACGGTTTACTACAACTTCTTATTTATAAAATGCCTGCCTTCTGGCATACTGCAACATTCTGATAGATATTAAATGTGTATCAGAAGACTTCAAATATCCTATACTCACTGCACAATTAGTTTAACGTAATGACAGAAAAGCTGATGACGTCGCTGATTAGAAATCAACAAATAATGATGTGGGGGTAACATAACTACAGGCTAGAGCACAACTTCACATCAAAGGTCATATTACCATATACCTTGCTGCGGCTGATAGGGTGTCATTATCGCAGAATTATAACCATATCCTGAATGAGACAGAAAAAACTGATTAACAGAAACAAATATTAAAATACCTTTCTCCAGAATAATGTATTAATTCAAAGGACTAGCTCCGGTCCACCTTACTGATGTTAGTTTTAATATTTCAAGTAAAACCGATTCATAAATTTTCACAAAACCAAAATATTTGTGCACCAGTATGTTACTTTCTAGATTCCTATCAGTGCAAAAGCTAAACTATGTTCACTCCAAGACCCGCCACGTACTTCGACAGAGATGAAGCCTCGAATTCAGAAGTAAGATTTATGATAATGTGCTGCCTGGTCGGACTACTGCACATGTTGAGTATGAAGCAATGGAGGGATAATTATTAGCTGGAAAAAACTGAACAACTAGAGATAAAATCCAGTGCCGCCTTGTTCACCACAAAATATCACTTGAAGTCACCCCAGACTGAACCTGCACCTGTATTAAGGAGCCTGGGTATAGCCACAAGAGCTAAAAACACATGTCCAAAAAAGTTGCAAAATTTTCATATCAACATAGAGAATCCTATTAAAAATATATTAAATAGTATTAAAAATATATTAAAATTGGCCGTCAATCACAATATAAGATAATTAAAAGATTAAAATATCATTTTTCGTTCCGTATCAAGTACTCGATTTACATATGGAACATTTACGACATGTTTCGGCTATCATAGAGCCGTCATCA
>NW_019061107.1:35015-50393 GCF_000696155.1 Zootermopsis nevadensis
TCTATGATAGCCGAAACATGTCGTAAATGTTCCATATGTAAATCGAGTACTCGATACGGAACGAAAAATGATATTTTAATCTTTTAATTATCTTATATTGTGATTGACGGCCAATTTTAATATATTTTTAATACTATTTAAATAAATCACAATATGACGCACCTACAATATCTTATAGAGAATCCTATAACGAATTGTATCAGCAAAATCCGATACCCACACTGATCAAACGAGACAGGTGTCAATTCCCAGCATGGGTAACGATTTTCTCCTCGCCACCAAGTCTGAAACAGCTGTGAACCCAACTGCTCCCTGTTAAATGGGTACTAGGGGCTTTGCCCACAGGGGATAGGAGAGCATGCTGACGTCTAGAATGTGTGGACCTTTACCTCAGTATTCACTTTATGCCTCTGTGGCATAATGTTCACACATAGAGTCATCTTTATTGTATAAAACTATTGCTTCAATATGGCACAAACAGAGAAAAGATACATTAGTTTAAGTTTTGTGATTCACAGGAACATATGCAAATAATTTATATCATGTAAGAAATGTGGTGTTGGAGAAGAATAGAGAAGATCAGGTGGACGGATCGAGTGACCAACGAAGAAGTATTGAGGAGAGTCAACGAGCAAAGAAACATTCTGCAGGCGATTACACGAAGGAAAGCTAACTGGCTGGGACATATTATGAGAAGGAATGGGTTACTGAGTGATATCATCGAAGGCCAGGTTGAAGGAAAGCGAGGACTGGGAAGAAGACTGATACAGCTAACCGACGACCTTAAACAAGGAAAGAAGATGACGTTCCAGGAATTAAAGCGAGAAGCCGAGAATAGGGACAACTGGAGAGCTCTGTTTGGGCAGAGCAATGGACCTATCGTAAGACAGAACACTTAATAATAATAATAATAAACACATGTATTTAACTGTCACCATATTACTGTAGTTATCAGAGATGAACTAAGAAAAAGGTTTGACTGAGACAGGAAAATCAATGTATGGAAGATATTTTTCAGTATACGGCGCAAACTGTGAACGAAAATAATATTTTTCAGCAGTCAAGAAGCTGAACTATTAACTCGGTGGTGTAAAGTCTGTCTTCAGAAGCTGATAATCACTCATCTAGTCAAGGAAGTCCCCATATTTTATGAAACCAGAGACAATGAATCTGAACTGTGAAAATCCACACATCACAAAAAACCATCCATGATACAGACTATTGTTAGACATCATCATTGCACATAAATGTTTTTTTCTTCGTGCATCCTTCTCCATGTCGTAACATTCTTGCTATACAAATATTTTCAGGTCTCTGTGCCCTATTGATCACTATACATTCATACATACATGTAGGGCCTCCATGTTCTTCTTTATATAAAGTGACGCACGTCAAACAATAATGTTATCTGGCAACCATTTCATGTAATTCGAAATCTCTGCGTAGGACTGATAAATAATAAAAAATATCTGTGATATCACAGACTTCCATTTTAAAAACATGAATTTAATGATAAGCCAGTCTAACAATTATTTGTACACGATGTGAAAGTTTTTGATAGAATATGAAACATAGGGATTAAAAGGGATTTAGTAAATGACATACAAAAATAATTTAGAGAGGAATAGACAGTTACTCACTACAAGAATGGGCAACCTTTGAAAATGTACGCGTTTGCGGATTATTGCGTTAAGATTCCAACATCAAGACCCAGTAGAAACAGACTCTATTTTATGTGACTATACGAAACAGAACTTATCCTTGAACCCGAGTAGATCCAAGGGCAGAATATGAACACGGTATCTGTGGTGGCATCCTGAGCATCCGCACAGCATTCACCAACCCCTGCTATTTCTCATACTAAAATATTGTCGCTTTGACATTTTACTCTCATATTAATTAAATGTGAAATGCAAAGTATGAGAAACTTCACACCCCCTCCATTTCTTCAAGCACTGACACAGTTCACCCCCACAGATTTTGTGTTCGGAGCCCAACATTTATGTTACAAATGCGGTATAACAAATCATACTTACAGAATATCATTTCAAGATAACAGATTTAAAGAAACTACTCACCAGTAACTGCTGGGGTCCCGCCACTTGTTGGCTGTGCTGCAATTGGCTGCCCATATCCCCCTGGGGGAGGGTACCCTTGGGGCTGGTATCCTTGTGGTTGGTATCCCTGAGGCTGGTAACCTGGTTGTTGGTAACCCTGAGGCTGGTAACCTGGTTGTCCACCAGGTGGAACAAAGCCTGGATGAGGCTGGAATCCCACCTGTCCTGGAGGTGGTTGGTAGCCTCCAGGTGGCAGAGGTTGGCCTTGTCCTAATGGCACATGAAACACAGAGTAGTTGCCAGATGTCTTGCAAGCTGTCGGCACGGTGGGCAGTGCAGAGGGGAATGTACCAAAAACCATAATCTCTTCCATTACCTCCAAACTTCTAGTTACATATTTTACCAAGATATTACTTCAAGACTAGCGGTAATAATGTAGGGTGAAGCATTACAAGAAACAGAGATATTCATAATAAAGTTTGAGAAATAATTACGAGGCGCGTCCTCAAAGTAAGTTTCCCACTCGTCCCACAGCTAGCAAACCTTATATTGTGCGAAGCGACTGTGCGTACGTGATAGAGCAATGACGTAGCATGGCGCATGCACTAACGGCACCTCCCGCGTTCTCACAGTAGCATCGTTGCAGCTGTTGAAGATGGAGGTTCTTATTCCAGCTCCCGCCGACTGTGAAGTGCGGTCAGTGATAACGCTAGGCCGCACACGGCTCGACGGACAGCAAGTCTCCTGCAGGAGTTCAGCTGGGAGGTGTTTAATCATCCACCCTACAGCCCGGACCTCGCTCCCAGTGATTTCCATCTTTTCCTACACCTCAAGAAATTCCTGTCCGGTCAGCGTCAGCGTCAGCGTTTTGAGAATGACAGAGAGGCGGAGATGGCTGTCACACAGTGGTTCCAATCCCAGGCGGCAGACTTCTACGACACAGGTATTCAAAAGTTGGTCCCACGGAATGACAGGGAAACTTACTTTGAGGACGCGCCTCGTAAAATGGTCCATTCACAGAAGTCAGTGTTTTTTAAATGGCTACCAAAGCACCATATTCCTCTGAATCTTTACCTGGCTGTGCCCAATACAGTGCAGCCCAGGAACTAAGGAGTACACCCGGCAATTACATTACATCTGTAACGTAACTCGGCTTTCCACATTACTGATTATCTTACTTTTACGTTGGTGGTTGTGTTAACACTTTGCAGCACCTAACGTACGCAAACACACTGAAAGTAAATTCTTCCTTGCGGTATTCGTCGCGCTGTATGGAGCAGAGACTTGGACACTCAGGAAGAAGGAACAGAAATACCTGGAGAGTTTTGAAATGTGGTGTTGGAGAAGAATAGAGAAGATCAGGTGGACGGATCGAGTGACCAACGAAGAAGTATTGAGGAGAGTCAACGAGCAAAGAAACATTCTGCAGGCGATTACACGAAGGAAAGCTAACTGGCTGGGACATATTATGAGAAGGAATGGGTTACTGAGTGATATCATCGAAGGCCAGATTGAAGGAAAGCGAGGACTGGGAAGAAGATTGATACAGCTAACCGACGACCTTAAACAAGGAAAGAAGATGACGTTCCAGGAATTAAAGCGAGAAGCCGAGAATAGGGACAACTGGAGAGCTCTTTTTGGGCAGAGCAATGGACCTGTCGTAAGACAGAACACTTAATAATAATAATAATAATTCAGTGTTCTGAAACATAGTATATAAAGGATATTTATAGTACAGAGATTAGGCTATTTGCTGGAAAGACTAGGAATAGATTATTTGAGGTCTGAGGCTAGCCAGGGGGCCCAACAGATGAACTTTCCATCCTCTTTCCTCCTTTAACATGAAGACAAAAGCAGAATCCAGCTGCATTCCTCAGAGGATATGTGGGAAGCACTGTTTGTGAATGTAATGTAATACCCAATGAACACAGTTTCATATTTGCTTCACAGAAATAAAAAATGATGGAATAAAGATACTGGTACTTAACTAATTCACACACTCCACACAAGGACGGTTTAAGAATTCACTTCAATGCACTGCATCTATATTCCAGAATCTGAGAGTCTGCTCCTAAATACCTGAATATGGTGGAGGATACCCCTGTTGTCCAGGTGGTGGGTAAGACATCTCAGCTGTTACTGTCTTATCCTTGAGAAGTCACTTACACGCACACTGAAAAATATAAGAAGGTACAGTAGTCACAAATACTACATACTTATGATTAACCCACTGACAAAACTTCGAAGTCCAAGCGAGAATCACCCATTCCAGTGATGTAAAATCACATCTATGGCTGTGAAACATAATCAGTTCAAATAGTCAACTTATGACAACAATGAAGAATTCTCATACTCATGTTCTGTGATGAATTTTAAGCTTTTATTTTGACTGATTTTATTTTTGGGGGTATTGAGAGTACACAAAATTCTTATCTGGAATGTCTAGGAGTCGATACACCAACAACTAGCAATACAAAAGAAGTTTTTCTTGCAGTCACTGTGATAACCAGTTGATGATGAGTCACTGATACAGCCAACAAACATGTAGCGGTTAGTACAGTACTGCACACTGAGATTTGTTGAGATTAAGGCCTGAATTCTATTGCTCTTACAATGAAGTATACAATTTACAGTTATCTTCATTGGGAAGAAAACTTAAAGAAAATGCATTTAGGGGCTTGCTGGTAAAATATTCACAATAATCTATTCTATTTAAGTTTCCACAAAGTCATATGTATAGCAGCTTATCAAAAACCAGGTGGACCACCTTAGAGATCTCATCAATACACAAAATATATGAATGTAAAGCAATGAAAATCCTCACCTTGTTGAACAAGAGCCATTACACACTACAAGATTGTGATCATGCTCAGAAAATCATCAACCCAATATTTTTTTTCAGCCAATTGTAAATAAAGACCAATACATCAGCAATATACTGAATCCCTTCTCTAACCAGCTGGTAACTGAATTACAATATGATTGCCTGTACAGCTGAACAGTAAACCTCAATCTTATCATTACAAGCATCAAGTTTCTTTTGTAACTGAATATATTGTACCTTATCTCAGAAAAAATATTCAGGGCCATATATATGGAGGGGAAGGTTACAAGTTCATAATGTATTTCTCCTGAAGCACCTGAAGACATGCAAAATGGTTCTTTTATGTCAAAATTTATACACAAAGTTTTGATGATGAAATTAACAATAATTATGTAAACAGCACACTTTCTTTGTAAATAAGTGCAGAGAAAACAGATTAAATTAATTTTTAAAACAACTCCAAAAGTGATATACCGATATGTTGCTGACAGCAGCCTTCCCTCAGCTGCCAGTGTTCTTAACTGATCTAAACTTTTATATAAAATGACACCTGCTGTAATTGTGAAGTGGATCCCTCGTCACTTTAAATTGACAACCCCTATCAAGGAACCAAAAACACCTCTGACGAAAGTTCTCAATTTCGATCGCGGAGTGATAACGAAAAAAAAACTTTGGGTAGATGACATTCACATGAGATAAACTTATCATAAAACGCACAGCAAATCTATTGCGTGCTGAAAATTACTACCTCGGTTTTAAACACCATCACCACCTGTATTCATAAAATACATCAAACAGTGGTTCATACAGTAGTTAATGTCTGTGGTCTCGTCCTAGTATAAAATTTACTATGTACTTCACGATAAAACCTATTAAACCACAATCTTTAACGCAGAATACGCAATTTCATACCTGATATCAGACTACGCCAAACTCCTGGACAATATGGTATTACTCGTAATCAATTTAATGCTATTGCCACTCCCCAAATCTCTATATAACCATCCTTATCTCGTTTCCAACGAGGACCTCTATGACGCTTTATGGCGATGTTTTATTTTGCAACAGCTGCCATGTGATATAAACCTCATTTCCGTTTTCATGTTTTCATGTTCCACCGCCAGAGACCTCTACAATCCAGCTGCAAAATATTAGTCAGGAAGATGGCGAAGGAGAAGTAGGTGTGATGGTTGAAATGGCTTGCAGTAATTTCGTTTTACGGGATAAGTTTTGGATCAAGTTCCCTCTTGGTTGTGCATATATCACGCATAAAGTATCATTGTCTTCACAGTGAAAGTAACTGTTCCAGCTCAGAAGAAGAAGTGTGAAATATAGACAAAAATGCGCGAGTTCAAAGTAGTTGTCCTCGGATCGGGTGGGGTTGGCAAAAGTGCACTTACTGTCCAGTTCGTATCCGGTTGCTTTATGGAGAAATATGATCCAACTATTGAGGATTTCTACAGGAAGGAAATCGAGGTGGACAATTCTCCCTGCGTGTTGGAAATTCTCGACACAGCTGGAACCGAACAATTCGCCAGCATGCGTGATTTATATATTAAAAATGGGCAAGGTTTTGTAGTAGTATACAGTCTCACAAATCACCAAACGTTCCAAGACATAAAAGCAATGAAAGAGCTCATCACCCGAGTTAAAGGGACAGAAAGGGTACCTATATTATTGGTAGCCAATAAAGTGGATCTTGAACATCAACGCGAAGTGCCAACCAGTGAAGGAAATGGATTGGCGCAAGTGTGGGGATGTCCATTTGTGGAAGCAAGTGCCAAAAACAGGACAAACGTAAATGAAGTGTTTGCCGAGATTGTAAGAGAAATGAATTTCAGTCCTGAGAAGGAAAAGAAAAGTTATTGTTGTTGCACGGTGCTTTAAGCTATAATGAATCTTAATTTCTCTGGTCAGCCTTTAAATTAGACATCCTCAAGAGTTTACCTACCTGCATGATGATGGTGAAATGTCCTAAATTAAAGTTTTAGGGCCTATCTATGTAAGAAACATCTAAACATTGCTTAAAACTTAATCTGGCTACTATTTAATGTTATGCTGTTTTAATTTTGGATTGAATTATGAATATTTGTTCATTTTATGTTAGCTTTGAAGCTTTCATAATTGTGCTTTGTATGTCTATTTACATGTTTTTGAGCCAGTGCAGTTATATTTTAAGTGTCAAGGAACACGTAGGACATGTTTAGTATCAGGAAGATTTTTCTACCAAGATTTTGCAGTTAGCTAATTATATTCAGTGCCTCTGATACAAGACAGAGCATGGAAATTTATACATCTGGCCAGAATGGTAAAGTAGGCATTGTTGGCTTCTTTTAAATCATGGCTGCACAATATTGGAATCAGTTCATGTATAGTCTCTCTGTGGGCCTACACACATTTCTGATGCTCACTGAACAATACCAGAATGAATCAAGTTTGCATAGCTACTGAAGACTAAGAGAGGCATATTTTTATAAGCCTATAGTCAGAAATTCTGAATTAATAGCATGGATGTTAATTTTCATTATTAATGTAAGTAAAGAATATGTGTTCTGTCATACCTACATGCTTGCAAAAATATGCCTTAATATTAAAGCAAAGAACACCATTGATTTTGCTGTAAATTAATATTAAGGTACAAGGGTACCATTCTTGAATTTGGAAATTGCCATTAGTTACTCCAAAAAAACAGAAGGGTATAATAATGCTGAAAAAGTTCAGTACATCGATTCAGTCTGGCCTAAGATCTTACATCTTAATGAAAGATTAATACTATACCATCTACAGTGGTGACTACAAATATACGTATATATGTACTATATCGTATCATATACGGCGCACATTGTTACATATTCAACGTCCCAAATTTTTATAGTTGGTGCTGTGTCTTTTGAATTATTTGCCATAATATAAATGATATTTAACTGAGTGATGTTTTGTGTACAGAACATTTTTTAGGAACTTAAGTGTGACATCTTCTATACAAATTCCACCTATATTGTTAGTTAATCAGTGGAAATTCTTTTTCATAAAGCTTAAAAAAATTACAAAAAAGCAATGTGTAATATCTTTCTATATAAATAATATGTGGATATAAATATATAGTGAAAATATTGTTTGGATTGAGTGGTGGTAAAGCAGGGATTGCGACTAGTTACAGCTGTAACTGTGCGTATGTTGTTTGCTGCAAAGTATCGTGTGTCAATATATCAGAATTATATATTTCGAATTGTGGGCAATATGCATATTTAGTGAACGAAAAAGGTGGTTCTGTGACGTGTATTTTTCTGTCTGTGTGTGGGCGTGCTTGTATGAGTTTAACAGATGTCGACGCATTTGTGATATCTATATATACCTGAAAATATGTCACTGGAATATACTTTGGATTATCATATTGCCAGGTACTGTAACAAAAATTCATATATTACCTATAGTTTTAATAACCCATATGTAATTTGACATGTAAAGAAATCACAAAATTGGGTCCATGTTTGAGATTGCTTTTTCCACTTAATGCATGTATTGAATCACATAAAATGTCACAATATTTTTCATTTTTTGTGTGCATATATATATATATATATGGACTGCATTTGGTTTAGTCTGCCCAACAACCTCCGGCTCTTATGTTTGAAAATTTTTAATCCGAATGTATTTTCTGTATGCCTAGAATACTGTGTGAATAGCAGATAGTTTTATTTTAGATTAAAAACTACATTGTGTGAAAGCATCTATTAATTTGTTTAATTATTTAGTAGTTTGGGAGGAGTTGGATGATTATTAACCATATCATATATCAAAAAATTTATATTTCTCATTAAAATACAGAATTTTGCTTTATCAACATCACTGGGAGGATGCAGTTTTAATGTGTGGCATAACAGAGATACACGGATGTACTTTGAACTTGAGGCTTTATCATGGGACATATATATTCAAAATGTAAGGAATTAAACCAAGAAAGTATTGCTTGACAATTTTAATTGTCCTTTTATATCACTCTAACAAATCAAGTGACCTAACAGTGATGAATATGCATCCCAAGAGACTGCATGTGTTACATTTCTTAGTCTATTTCAAAAGGACACAAAGTTTATTTGTATGAAACTCGTGTTACATTTCCTGGACAGAATGACGCATGGGGTCGTAACTTTGAAGATGTGTTAATGTTGGGGGTCATGTAAAGAAAATTGATGAGCAATACTTAATGAGAGGTCAACTTTTGATATAATAGCAATATTTTATTCATCAATTTACAGATTATTTTACGCAATTTTAAATTTATTCTTCCATATATTTTTACATACCCCTCAAATTAAATACCCTCTTCTTATTTGTTGACATCTTTAGTTATTGATCTTAAAATATGCCCAAATACCAAGGGTGATTGTAAATAATGAATCCAGTCATTGATATGTATCAACCATCCTAATGTTATCCCAATGTTGTATGCGAACTTATAAAAAATACATGTGTTTACTTTGTGGTAAAGAAAGCATGAACCAATACCAGAAATAGATTTATAAGTGTATAACAAATTACAAAAATATGTTTTAATACATGGTTTATACAAAAGATGAATGAAAGTTGGTTGTGTCTTTCAGTTTCACTTGTAAATCCCACTTTATCCTATCACCTTTAATATTCCCCAGATGGGTTCCCCGTAGCTGAACCTTATACTCTGAAGTTTTCTATGTCTTAAGTGAAAACCACATTTACCAGTTTTAAATTCCTGTTTTTAGTGGGAAAGATGTGTATTCTTCATATTATGTTGAAATTCATAACAAATAGTAAACATAGTCTGGCTTCAAAGGATTACAGTAGTATGGGCAGTTCAAATGGTTTCTGATCTTCATAGATTTCCTATAATCTCATTGCAGCTGTATTAAATGATGCCAATATAGGGCAGAAGATATCTCAACTATAAAATTCAGCTGTTCATAATTTCATATGAGCTGGTAACTTTGTCAGTAGATTGGTGACTGACTACGGGATTTTCTTCTAGCCTCTGTGCCCACCCAGCCTCCTTTCCGATGGGTACGGGGGGGGTCCGTGGGGGTAAAGCGTGGCTGGGGCGCGATGCTGACCACTCGCCCCCATCTAGTGCTGAGACTGAGAATGCCTGCATGGAATATAGTGGGACGGCTTTATTCCTAAGTTCATGATTATCTCTTTCGATGGATGAAATGGTGACACTGCCTTTCAAACGTCAACAAGTCAGACTAGAGGGTTAGCTCTTCGGTCTTTTACCATGCTTACAAGTCAGACTTCATACTAGGACGCAGTGAGTTGTGTTGACTTGAATTTAGTTCGGATATTAATGTAACTTATGTCTGCGTACAGAATGACACTGGTATTTCTATACATTTGTTTCTATTTTTAATGTGTCGTGTGGATGTTAATCTTCGATAACGGAAACACATCGTGCATATCTAGTGACTAGCCCAGTGTAATTCACTTATACAGACAATCAATTTAGAAATCTGGGAAATGGATGGAGCTTCGAGTGAGGTGGGAAGAATATCGTGCAGGTAGCGTACTGTGGTAGAAGACTGGCAACTGTGTTGGTACTTTTACTCTACAGAACTGCATATGTGGTCCACTCTGTAATCAGCCACAAGTTGATAAATTAATTAATTTTAGTAAAATGTTTACTTTTATAACATCAGGAGCTGTTTAGAGTAAATTAAACTTAACGACACGCTCATTTGAAAATGTAACTTATGGATTTTGTCTTATACTGCCATTACTGGATAATATTGTAGTAAGTGAATTTTTCATAACATTCAATTCATGAAGAGACCAAAAGTATAAAAACATTGCATGAATAAGTAATTAGTCCAACTAGTCTACCATACAAAGTAATACACCTGTCTTCTACTGCTACTCGGCTAAAGATCAAGATAAAAACCACTATACGTTCTAACAGTTTGTCATGAATTCCATGTGGATTTGTTCATTATGGACAGTGATGTAATGAACGAACTGTGCTTACATTCCGATGCTGAATTCACAGCTTTCAGGATATCAGAGGTTTGGAATTTCCCCATGCAGATACAGAATGTATCTGAAAGGGTGCAGTTACTATCATCATCTGATGTCTTGCCTAACTGCAGGCATGGTGAAATATGTTGTAATCCTTGATACAAGTCAGCGAGGTTTAAGGATCAGCAGATGCAAACATAAGGTGGTGTGGGAAGTATTTGTGGTCCCATGATAATAGAAACTTTTAATTTTGGTCTCTCGATCCATGATGCAGGTCAACTCGAGTGCTAGTTTTCCTGCAAGAATGCAAATATGTCTTTGTCGTCGTGCAGTATTTAGAATGTGATTATTTGTTTAAAAATTAAAAATTGGTTTATTTCTGTCTCCTCTTTTCATAGAGTGGATTAAATAAATACATAACTGGGATGTGGTGTCTGTCCATCTTCCTACATTTTATCTCATAAACCAGTGAATGTATTTTGATTTTATATTGCTTTGGCTACACTAAAATTTCATTTCACTCTATCACATGTAATTTACCTGAATTCACATTCTCAAAAATTGTCTCATTGTGTAGATATTTGGTATCTCATTGAAATATAGCTCTCATTAGATTCTGAAACATTTATCTGGAACGTATTGTGTACCAAATATTCAACAGTGCGATGCATAAAAAATTATGGTCGGAAGAAAGACTGAAGAGACCACTCGGAAGACTAGGCATAGATGAGAAGATTATATTAAAATTGATCTTTTTGAAATGGGGTGGGTGGATATGGACTCGATTCATCTGGCTCAGGACAGGGACTGTTGGCTGGCTTGTGTGGGCACAATGAAACTTTATGTTCGATAAAGGTGCAAAATTTCTCGACTAACACAGCTTCACAAGGACTCTGTTCCATGCAGTTAGTTACAGATTTAACAAAGTGAAAGGAAGTATAATTTCTAACTGTATGCAGTTTGGTATCCACAGAGGGATTATGAAATAGGCATCAGTAAATTTTCATTGGGCCACAGTTCAAATCTTTGGCAAGCTCGCGCGCACACAGTAATATCTTCCAGTTTTGCTTTTTTTATGTGCTTATTTGTTTTTTGGTCAATGACACTGTCAGTACTCAAATTATGTATTGTAAAATGTTAGGATGTTTCGTGAATAATGAATCTGAAGTGGTCGTGGTCTAATTTAAAGTATTATCCCAGAATTTTCCTAGTGCGACTGAGGACACCCATAAAAAACATAAGGACAGCTGATCTCAATGAAATTTTAACCCATGACCTCCTGAAGTAGGAATGCTAACCACTTAACAAAGTTCACTTTGCTTTTCTGGTGTGTAAATATAATCTATTGATTATTCATTTAATCATGTGGATATTATTTTTATGATATAAACATGGAGTTTCTGGCAGAACTCATAAAGCCTGCTTTCCTATTGGACAGACTTTCACAAAGATTAGGTCGTGGCTTGTCGTAATCTTATAAGTACATGTAATGTAGTCTTAATCTAAAATTATGATATACCGTTGGGTTGTATGTCATTTACATAGACACGTTTGGACTAGTTTTCCTTTTTTCCAGTGTAATTTGTCATTTGTGCCCCTTATTTCATGCACGTTGGTTTTAAACTAAGCTCTGTTATTTGTTTCATGGCCAAACAATGTCTTACTTTCCATTTATTATACCAATACTGATAAAACTCACTAGACCTTCAATATGTTATCATGCGAGGATGTTCCATGCCGAGCTTCTGTTTTGTAAGTTTAACTTCTTACCAGACTGGAAAGCTTCATGTGTATTTGTGTGACTAACATATTCTTGGCAGTACGACTTTAAATTCCTCACCCGTAAAACCCACCAACATTGGCCAGTTGAATCCATTTCATACCCTGACAACAAATTTTCCAGAAACTCATTTTTATATTAGTTTTCCTTGAAGTTTACCCACAGAAATTCTTTATTGATTTCCGTCATCTAAGCTATGGAAACTGGTTTGATTCCTTGAACAATACTAAGTGAGACCTAAACTAGAGATTCTCTCCTGTGTATTTAATAATGTATCTTGAATTTCTTATTCGTTTTGTAAAGGTCATATTTTTTCTGAGCATTTTATCTACATAACAATTTGAGATATGCAGCATGAAATTGGTCATCTTCATCTTATCTCTTCCAACTGTTTGATCTTACACCAGTTTTCTTGATCACATTGAAAATTATGCAGAATTTGGACCGGTCCTCTCAGTACTGTGATACTCTACCGTAACATTCTCATGCTTTCTGTAAAATCTTTTACTGAAACGTGTGTCAGATTCATTGTAAACATTGCAAAGTAATGCTAAGTGATAACGCAAAGTCTACTTTTCTTCAAATGATTTGTCTACGAAGGCACAACACAAGATAATAATATAATGTAGTGGTGTATCTTTATGTATAATTTCTGATACTATATATTTTCACAATTTGAATTTCTTCTATGGCTCTCCGGTCCGTATTCGGTCCTCTTTTAGGTTATGTTAATAGTTGAAAAAGGAGATTAGGCCTAAATAAGTGGCTGGCTTCCTGATATGTCCGAATAAAGGAACTGTTGTTCCTCCTACAAATGTGTCGATAGGCAAATTAAGTTATTCGTCATTCTGCAGTGTGTTAAATGTATAAGTTGTAACTAATGTTCATGTATTGCGTATTACTAGTGTATTTTGTTTTCCCTGTTTGATGGCTGCACTACACAGTGTGAAAGCGTGTGAATCGTTAGCGACACAAAGTAAGTAACATGATAAAAATACACTTGCAGTAAAAGCTTTAAGAGTTCAGCATTTTACAGGTTTCTTTCGAAAGGCAAAAACAAAAATCAGCTATGCTGGGTTGTGCACGCTTTGTGTAGGACTCGTAAGAGGAATAATACGTAAATATGGAGACCTGGCTGTGATTCAACTGCTTCGGTAGGCTATAGCCTCAGATCGCAAAGCTTTCGTGGGCGGGGGTAAAATTATAAATTTATCGAGGAACATTCTACAGCTACGAAGGATATAGAATCGCTGTTGTTTTGTTTCATTTCCTCGCTTGTTAAATTCGGATTTTGTACAAATCTGCCGATGTATGATATGGGTGGGGGAGGGGCCTTGTTAAAACCGCTTTAAGGCAATGGTGGGCCTTGGGAAAAGTATTATCATATTGTCCCCAAGTATTTTTTTCCCCAATAAAAGTACTGTCTTACAATTTTATACCACTACAATATTTATATTAACAAAATCGAAAACAATTATCTTTTGACATATAAGAGCACAGCCCGGAACTGTTCGTATCTCGCCGTCTGCATGCTAGTTGCGATGGGATTATAATATTAAAATGAATGCTTAAGGAACTGGGTTAAGGGCGCGGAAAGGAATCAGCTGGCTTTGGATAGGATACACTGGTGGGTTCTTGTGAACACGGTAATTAACCTTCAGGTTCTGTAAACGACAGAATCTCTTATAAAATTCTATTAGAACGTCATGTAAAGTTGTACCGATACGAATCAAAACTGACTTCCAATGCATACAGTCCACTCCAAATGTACTCGAATTTGGTTACCTGCTTCGTGAAAACTTAACATGCGAATCGACAGGCTATCGTGAATGTGCGTTGACTTGAAGCACTCGAACAAAAGTAATATATAGAAATCAGTAGCGCCAACATTGGAGATTTTCCAGTGTCACGACTGAGTCATATGCAAGTTACGTATTGCTCATCAGAGCCTCGTAGGATGTGTAAAAATATCTCCCGGTCTCTTTGCTCTGGCCGTTAATACATCCGGATATTGACTATACGCGGGGAACAGGTGAGAAAGACCACGGTCTTTTATGGAGCTTAACGTACAGATATGAAAGTCTTTATCAGTTTTCTGGAAGAAAGGTGAATCATACAAAAATTTGTACGTGACATAAAAATGAGTCTTGATTTATTTACCAACGTTCCTCCGCGCTGCACGGTGTTACAAACCAGAAGACCCGAATCTAAATATTAGGTAGGCTATCTACAAGATACAAGCTTGTTCGCTAACAAGCAGTAAACAAGTTTGCGCTGTTACGTGGTACTAAAGTCGAAGAGACGTCATGATCACATACACTAAACATTCCAGCTTCTAAGGATATGGGGTGTGTAACACGGCACTGTCTCACCACTTCCGGTGGGCCTCCTGTTGGTCACAACACTAACACGTTAAAAATAAACGAAGCAAATAAAAGGCATTGATGTTCGGATCATCGCCCTGATGATGGAAGCAGCAACGATCTCCGAAACGTTGGTAAACGTCTACCAGACTACACAGCGCAACAACCCAGAAGACAGAAATCTTCATACTCTAACGACGGAGGCAGTATGACCTCTGAAACGTTGGTAAACATCGACCAGACTACACAGCGCAACAACCCAGAAGACAGAAATCTTCATACTCTGATGACGGAGGCAGTATGACCTCTGAAACGTTGGTAAACATCGACCAGACTACACAGCGCAACAACCCAGAAGACAGAAATCTT
>NW_019061107.1:69968-86028 GCF_000696155.1 Zootermopsis nevadensis
GGGAAGCCTGAGGGGAAGAGACCGCTGGGGAGACCTAGACGTAGATGGGAGGATAATCTCAGGCGGGATCTATGGGAGATAGGAGTTGAAGGAGACTGGATTTTGTTGGCCGAGGACAGGGTCCGGTGGAGGGCTTTGGTTAATTCGGTGATGAACTTTCGGATTCCGTAAGCCATCTAGTTAGTTAGTTAGTTAATGAAATGACAGCAAAGTAAAGTTACAAGGAAATACGATATGTAACAAACAGAGCAATTAAAATTTTTGGGGTTATTTCCTTATATAATAGTTAATTTACTTCCAAAAGTTTACGTACCACCACGACCAATCCTCGCAGAAGGAAACTAACGGATGCAAAAATTTAACAAGTGAGACGGGGAGCGAATAAAAATATTTACATAGTAAAAACTCCAGGACAAATTTTGTTCCTGTTTCAATGTTTTAATCAGAGGTCAAAGAGCAAATGCTAACCACGAGTCCAATGAGGGCAAATCATTAAAGTGAAATAGCCCGGAAGGGGAAAGGTGTACTCCACTGCGGACGCATATGATACATGACGTAATACATTAAATACATCTCGCTGTTTTACAATTTCCGATATTCCTGCACTTGATTCTTTAAACAGATACACAGCAAAATTGAATCGTTTCGAATCTTCATGACAGATAGAACATAGACGTAATTACTGGGGCTGTCTGGGAGTTCTTTCAACTAAATTCCAACATCACTTAAAAACCCTCAACGACAGGCGGATTCAAATCGCTATTAATCGGCCTATTTTTTATTTTAAGTTTTCGTTGCGAAAAGTCAGCATATTCCGTATCGGAAGCACGGAGAAAAACTTCCGACGGTTTCTCCGTGGCATTCCAACAATTACTCCATTCACACACAGAAGAAGGCAATGGCAAACTACTTCTGGATCATCTGCCAAGAACGTATATGAACAGGTCCCAGTCCGAGAAGAGAAAAGGATGGAAGGATCCTGTTCATATGGACCTGTCGTCAGACAGAACACTAAATAAATAAATATGTTATGCTACGGTTCTTCTAATTTCTATATAAATAACAAACAGACAAACTGCCTAAGTAACTAACAAAGTAACCATGTGACTGTGTAAGTACCTGCCTATCAGACTAATTGACTAACTAACTAGTAAATGAGTAAGATTTCAGGTTCTCACGGCAACAAGTCTGGTAGAAGTTTACAGACGTTTCAGAGGTGCTTGTTGCCTCTATCAGGCAATCGCTTTGAACCTCTGAAACGTCGGAAAACTTCTACCAGCTACTCGGTGCAACATCCCGGAAGATTTATCTTCGTAGCTAATAACTGGTCCAGAATCCAGTTTCAGCAACAGATGCTGAGTGATTGTGTACAGATCAGCGAGGTTAACAACTCAGCAGTTTGCAATTTACCGTCTCATTACCATTCGCACGTTCCGACCAAAGAAAGCATTACATCGCCGACTCTGAGATGAGTCGGGTTTGTAAAGGCGAGTGACGGACGGTCCAGAGAATGGAAGCTTGGAAGCTATTCTGAATGATCAGCGGATATGACGACGTAAGGTCAGGGCCCTTCTTGTCTGACTGGCTGCCTTCCTGTGTCTCCCCACCAATACACACGTTGTATTAAAACAATGAATGTTCCTTCTTTTGTCTTCCTGTAAGCTTACTATGTACATAAGAAAATGAAGTACGGATGACAATACGCAGACTTACCAAAGACTAACAAACAAACAAACAAACATTGTAATTTCAGGTTTTCACGGCGTCGAGTATGTGCATGATTGTATTCTGTGATGTTGCGCCGTGTAGTCTAGCAGGAGTTTACTCACGTTTCAGAGGTCATACTGCCTCCATCATCAGGGCGATGAGTATGAAGATTTCTGTCTTCTGGGTTGTTGCGCTGTGTAGTCTGGTCGATGTTAGCCAACGTTTCGGAGGTCATACTGCCTCCGTCATCAGGGCGATGAGTATGAAGATTTCTGTCTTCTGGGTTGTTGCGCTGTGTAGTCTGGTCGATGTTTACCAACGTTTCAGAGGTCATACTGCCTCCATCATCAGGGCGATGAGTATGAAGATTTCTGTCTTCTGGGTTGTTGCGCTGTGTAGTCTGGTCGATGTTTACCAACGTTTCAGAGGTCATACTGTCTCCGTCATCAGAGTATGAAGATTTCTGTCTTCTGGGGTGTTGCGCTGTGTAGAAAGTGTTAATTTTCGCCATCACTATTTGAGGGACTCCTGTCTGGTTCAAACACTGTAACTTCATTTCAACATTGAAGTGCTTATGTACATGTGCGATCTTAACTTAAATTGATTACCAGATTCTAAAATGTTTACTTCATTCCGCTAAACAGTCTGTAAGGCGGCAGTTTCATTCTTGGCAAGAACGGGAATATATTCCTTCGCGACTAACGTGTGAGGGACAACCAAGATCCAATTCCGTGGGCACAGCGGACGTCATTCCCAGTATAAGACGACTCGCGTCTGAAGGCAAACAAACATGTCCTCCTAATTACGAAGTCTCTAATGCGTTCAGCTTTTTACCGACGCCGACTATACATTACAGACCGCTTCCTACTCATGAGGACAACTCTGACCTTTGCCTTCAGTTCATCGTTGTAACAAGTGAAATGCTTATAACTCACTTATTTCGGTCAAGGCCAGAGTCTTTTTACAGTTAATCGATACAATGAACAGAAGGGGATATAACAGGTCTGTTACAAGTAAGATAAGGCCCGTACACCGTAAAAATTAGCCTATTCCGCGTTAGCCAGAATTTTAGTATTTTCAGATGAAATACTGGAATAAAACTGCTCAGATATTGGTAAATGAGGAAAAATAAAGCAATAATATAAATTCCTTAACTGTTAGCATCAGCTGAATCAACTGATACGACGATGTCATCACCGGTGATAACCGAATTACGAGTCATGAAATGAACTATAAAAATGTAACATCACTGGCAATGACGTCATCGTACCATCTCACAAGTTCGAGCGTCCGTCATGTTACAATCTTGAACTGTAGTACGGTTTTAGAACACCCTACAACAGAATAACGTCCACGCCAAATTTCATAAGAATCGGTTCAGCCATTCTCGAGTTGTTACATGCGTTCGGACGGACGGACGGACGGATGGACAAAGCGAACTTAACAGTCGCTCCACAGGGATACTGAGAACGCGCCTAAAACTGATCCAAAAGGAATAATGAAGCCGTGCACTGGAATAGAATATCAGAATTAGGCTCAATTGTGGAGTCTTGATTAAGGCTTTGACCGGGATGTTCTTTGGTTAAATCTTATGTGGTACCGCCTGATTCGACTTCTAATGGTTAAGTGAAGTGTTTTCTTCGCGGTACGGTCTGGATTCGTAAATATTATGAAGACGAGCTTCGGCTTCAAAGGGTTAACCAGCTGATTTTCGTAACGGTGAGGTGTAGTGTTTTCTTCGCGGTACGGACGGAATTCATAAATAATATTCAGACGATCTTCGGCTTCAAAGGGTTAAAGACTGTTTAGCTTGCGTCTGGGATCGAACCTAACCTAACATTTACCTTTTTAAGCCCTTTGCCTCTTCCGGATCACGGTGATAAACCTTCGTGTTCCTTAACAGCAGATGACCAAACGTCGCGTTTGGCCATCTGCTGTTCGTCGATCAGTCATTGCGGCAAAGAACACAGGCAATCCATAAATAGAAAACAAGGATACAAGTTTGAACAAAAAATTGATCAGGAAACCGCCTGAGAAGACGTGCAAATTAATAGCGCGATGTTCTAACAAACACAGGATGAGAGGGGCGGGTTAACGGCAGCTATGCAAGGGATGTTTGGGGGCTGCAGCCAGAAGGGATCGTACCCCCTCCCTCGTTTCCGGTACTCTACTGCTATTTATAAGGACATTAAATCATAGAATTTATGAGATAATTAACGTGTTTGGATGTAATCCATACGCTCGGGGCTGAAGAGCCAACCCTGGGGGTTTACATCTGTTTCAGGATAGGAAAAACTGTAGACAGCAGCAACTAGGACTTCGTTTCCTACGCGAGGATATTCCCTAATACCAATTAAAGTTTTAACGCTGCTTAAATTAATAAAAAAATATGGTACAGTACGAAAAGATAATAAAATACAAACGTTCAGTTTATCTAAAAAAAATTCTCTCCGATCCCGATAATATAAAGTGAAAACGAATGTAAATTTGCCTCTAACAAACGAAAAATGTTTACAGCGGATACGGAGACTAGATGCTATATTTTAAAGGAAAACTGTCGGCTTTAATGCAGATCTTGTGTTCTGCTGTTCTTATTCTGCTTTCTCCGACCTTGTTGTGAAGACGTAGTGCTGATATAAAACCCGGTCGTCGAAGGAACGCCTACGGATTTAATTAAGAGCATATAGAAATATAAATAGAAACTAGGAAGAGAGAGAGACAAGAAAGGAAAGGAAGGAGATACTAGACAAGTCGGGATGGACTGTGGTCGGTTTTGCTGTGAATACCCACACTTTGCCACTCATTGTGGTGGGAGGGACTGAATAAAACACGAAAAATTAAACTTTAAGATAGCTGATCCCCGGCGAGATTCGAACCAACTCAGTTTTCCCCAAGTTATTTTCTCATAAGTGTACCGCTGTTGAAACCTAATAACGCTCGTTAGAGACTTGGGGTAGTTTTTTACGTCATTTCCGCCATGGGGATTTTCTGACCTCTTGAACCCACTACTTGATTCTCCCCGCCAGATGTCTCGAGTTCACATAACGTACAAGGTCCTTTGGTAGACCTGGAACCAATTAGTCTGCGTTTCTTCCGATATTCAATGTTCAGTTTTTAAATTACTGCCAGAAAAGCGAAAGAATGGATTTATGAGGGGAGAAAACTCCATTTTGCAGAGGTTTCCCTGAAAGCTTTCCAGTTTCTCAGATAGTCAAGCAATTCTAGAAACATGCACACAAATTCCCGCAAGTATATTCAACCCCTTAAGACCAGAGGCCAGCGAAATACTCATTACTGTGATCTGTCCGAAGGTTCAGTGAAACTCCTCTCACAAATTATCACAGTATTCTCGCTCTCATTCTTGAACTCGGCTCTAGGTCGGGGTACATGATCAACGTCACGCTCCGGCTGGGTTTACTTTATTCGTAGCTGGGATATTTGTTGCGCCTCAAAGCCGATCTGAACGCAGAGGCTACAAGAAGGGATCGATCCCCGGTTGCACAGTCCGTAGCTACTGAACTACCGCGGCTCTTAATTATTCACACAGTAGCCCCAAAACACAAATATTCAGTTTTATTGAAATATATTCTGCGATAAATTCCAAGTCTAGGAATACGATTCATAAGAAATCAGTATGTCAGTCAACTAATTATGCGCCATCACAGCCATTTTGACTAGTTATTTATTATTATTTAGTGTTCTGTCTGATGACAGGTCCATATGAACAGGATCCTTCCATCCTTTTCTCTTCTCGGACTGGGACCTGTTCATATACGTTCTTGGCAGATGATCCAGAAGTGGTTTGCCATTGCCTTCTTCTGTGTGTGAATGGAATAATTGTTGGGATGCCACGGAGGAAAACGCCGTCTTGCCTAGACCACGGCCTTGCCCAACAAAAAATAATGTTATTAAGACGGCTATAATTAGCGTCTCAAATATACAACTCTTAAATAAGGTACCATTACCTATCGTCACTTCAGGTACAAGAATTTGCAACATGGAACATAGGAGTAGAAAATGTTTGTTACATTCAGTGGGGAAGGATCTCACCAGATACAGTAGGATGGTTCCCAGTGTGTTGAATAACGAGCCATGGAATAGCACAGGAACTTGTTTCTGGTAGTCGAAACACCTGGAAAGTGATCTGTCTGGTAGATACGTTGTGGAGGTTCCAAGTCTGAGAGTACAGGGCTGTATCACCACGGCAGAATCATCAGACGCAAGCAGATGAGGCAGTCTTAGTAGAAAGAAAGAAATTTCCTTCCTTCATGGAGTCGAAGGTTCATCTCTGTGTTCAAGAAAGGCAGTCAAAGAACCCTATCACGTGTCTTTCATTCCATTTCACATCTTAACAGCCTGTGTTCTTCTTGTCCATTTTAATATCATCCTCCGGTCTGCACGTAGAATTCTTAAGGGTTCTGTCATCTTTACTGTTTACCACTCAATACTATGTATGCATTTTCTGTGTCCCGTAATGCGTCGTGCTTATCCCTCCTTAATCTAGCAGAAGGCCCACAAATGAAGCTTGAAGCTGCCACATTTTCGTTTCCCCTAGCGCCTTATATCTTCCTCAACGCACTGTTTGCATTCTCCCTTACATTTTCTAAATATTTCTCGTTTCCTCGACCATTCCTACCAGCACTTGTCGAGGAATACAAACTGGGAGGTGCAGCGGACGCTCAAAGCACAGACAACTGCTGTCTATTTCGGATTCTGTGGCAGTCGGATGTTAATTTTTTTTTAAGCAGCGGCTGCGACTGTGGAGGTCTCTGACACGTGACAAAGAGAGCAGCGTTTGTACCAGTGTGTCGTTGCGGAACTGTTAAATAACTTGCTGACGAAATGAGATTAGTTTAGTAACAAGAAATCCCAATGTGTTAAACCACTTTCCACAATCCTTCCTGCACAACCGGATATTCAGATTTCAGATCAGATTTTATATTCTTTAAAAGTAAGGAACTCGACATGCATCCATTCATAGAGGTTAAATCAGAGAACAAAATTTAAAACTACACAGCAAAATTTAATGCAGAATCCGAAATTTAATTTATATCTATTCAGTAACCTCGCAGACATGTCGAGTACACCCTCCGGTTATCACTTTCGGAACGGTAACCGAAACTGACTGAAATTACAACAGCTCCTCAGTACAAAATCTGACATATTTTGTTGTATTTTTTGAGAAATTAAAAATACGGGCACAGAGAGACAGATAGAAAGGCAGGCTTACACACGGATCAAACTTCAACCACTGCGCTGGAGTAGTCAAGGCACTTCAATATCCAGCAACCGGTAGTCTGCTTGCCACATGTGAGACCAGACCCTGATTGCACTCCGTTCCGAAACCGTAGTTTCATTTGGGACACAGCCAGGACCAACCGACCTTTTGAAGTCTGATAACTGGATGAAGGTTCAAACTAATAAACACAGTTCATTCCTTCATTTGTATACTAACACTTCGTGTATAAGGTTTCAGGTTCTCACGGCTACGACTAAGAAGATGGCTGTCTTCTAGGATGTTGCCTCCTGTAGTCTGGTATGGACGAATTGGAGGAATGATATTCATCGCCCTGATGACGGAGGCAGTATGACCTCTGAAACGTTGGTTAACATCGACCAGACTACACAGCGCAACAACCCAGAAGACAGAAATCTTCATGCTCTGATGATGGAGGCAGTATGACCTCTGAAACGTTGGTTAACATCGACCAGACTACACAGCGCAACAACCCAGAAGACAGAAATCTTCATGCTCTGATGATGGAGGCAGTATGACCTCTGAAACGTTGGTTAACATCGACCAGACTACACAGCGCAACAACCCAGAAGACAGAAATCTTCATGCTCTGATGATGGAGGCAGTATGACCTCTGAAACGTTGGTTAACATCGACCAGACTACACAGCGCAACAACCCAGAAGACAGAAATCTTCATGCTCTGATGATGGAGGCAGTATGACCTCTGAAACGTTGGTTAACATCGACCAGACTGCACAGCGCAACAACCCAGAAGACGGATATCTTCATACTCACCGCTGTGAGAACCTCAAGTCTTACATATTCGAAGTACTCGGAGAAAAAAACTTTCTGAATTGTCACTTAGTACCTGGGACTGAACCCGGGTTTCCCCAACGGAAACACACCGTCTAATCGCCTCAGATTAAAACCATTGATATCCGCATCCTTCCCAGTTCTGTATCCCTAATCGTTCAGTAATTCGTCGCTATAGCATGGAGCTTCAGAGAGCTTGGGACTATGTTATTACATAAACATTTTCATGGAGACTAAATACAATCATTTTAGGGCCATCAGCCTAGTCAGTATCGACATCAGAAGACTTATCTGTCTCGATCCAGTGATAAAAATTGGCCGATACACGCACCATCTCTGAAACAACAACAATTACTCCATTCACACACAGAAGAAGGCAATGGCAAACCACTTCTGGATCATCTGCCAAGAACGTATATGAACAGGTCCCAGTCCGAGAAGAGAAAAGGATGGAAGGATCCTGTTCATATGGACCTGTCGTCAGACAGAACACTAAATAATAATAAGATGAGGTGGTCTAGCGGTTAGAACGCTGGCCTTGTAATCCTGGGGGGTCTCGGGTTCGATTCCCGGCGGTGCCCGAATTTATAACTTGGGTTGGGCAAGGCCGTGGTCTAGGCAACACGGAATTTTCCTCCGGGGGCTTCCCCGGTTTCTCCGGGGCATCCCAACAATTACTCCATTCACAAACAGAAGAAGGCAATGGCAAACCACTGCTGGATCATCTGCCAAGAACGTATATGAACAGATCCCAGTCCGAGAAAAGGATGGAAGGATCCTGTTCATATGGACCTGTCCTCAGACAGAACACTAAATAATAAATAAAAAGAGAAAAGCTATTTACAGACAAAAGGAAAAATAATAATGAAACTAAACTTGTGATTTAAGAGCTAGACTAAAACGAGTATAACCAACTCCAAAGAACGTCCTGTACTTTAAATGTCTCTCAGATAACGTACAAAGTTTAAATGAGTCAAACAACCATAAACTTTTGGAGTCGTGATTTCTTGTGTTCTGAAATGAATCTATAATCACGAAAAAGACGATAAATCTTTAACGTATGGATGAACACACGCGTGAACCAAGGTTACTTACATAGGAATCGAAATCATACAGTCGATAATGTAATTTAACAATGATGGTAGGTGGTAACCGATAATGGAGAGAATAATGAACAGCTGTGCAGAACAGAGCTAATGGTATTATCTTTCGCTGTGCTGTGTTTGATATCCTCATGAAGAACACAGGTCTTACAGGATGGAAGAGGTCAACGTTTCCCAGTTTCATGAGCCTTTCCAGGTACGGTGTTTATGAAGTGTCAATAGAGCTTTTTTTAGACAGTGCAAATATGTTGACCCGATTTGAAGACAGGAGCCCTACGTTTCATTTCAATAACCGAACAGAGAACAGAAAAATGTAGCGATAACACTTTTTGTTCCCGAGATATCAGATTATAATCTGAGCTGAGTTATCGTATATAATGAATACGATAAACTATTTCCTTTGTCTCTACAGGCAAATGAGTGAACGGTACACTGAAGTATTATTTTAAGACGCTGTTTCAACTCTTGAAGTTATATTACTTCAAATGAAATGGTACGACAGTAATCACTACAAATTAAATCGTTCATTTGCAAAATCACATGAGTCCATTTTTTTTTTAATTAACTGAGTTAGTGTTACCATGGCACTCACCAAGGTAAATGCATCGTTTCCAACATTGGTCCATGTCTTCCGGGCGTGGGCAACATCAGCTATTATTTGGTTCCCGTAAAAACGTTATGAGTCCTGGACACATGTTATTTATATACTAGAAACCACTGAAACGAATGAAAAATAACTTTAGCTAAAACTCTGTATGCTTAAGATGTTAGTGAACTATATCCGTGTAAAAATCCAATTCTTGTCAATTATTCTTGCAGGAAAATAAATTAAGCACAAAACAAAGTGTTATCTTAGTTTTCGCACAATTTTGTGGACTCGTGTGGTCTTAAAGATAACCGATTCACTTAAGTACACACATTTATAACAAATCGTGGTTCAGACTTTGTCTTGGTTAGTCTTGGGGATATTTAATGACGATATTGAAGGAAGTGGTCTTAGCCTGTGGTGAGGCACTCGGAGAAAACACGAAAAGTGTCAGGACATCCAGCAGGTCGGCGGAAATTACAACTGGATACCTCAGAAACACACAATTGTAGCTACAGCTTTGCACCTACACATCTGACGTACTTGAGCGTTTTAGGATGATGAATACGACCAAGATCGTAGGCAGTTCGTCACAATCATCACTGTCATCTTGATGCCTTGTGAAACGAACAAGCGAAACCTCGCTCGCTCGTTACGCCAGTTCGCGGTTCAGTGGGCTGTGTGTATGAATCATTGAGGAACGAATAGTTGTATAATAAAGCCAACGAAAGATATCTTTCAAGACCGAATTACCAGATACAGTCAACAACAACCAAAAATACTGGGGATGAAGAAATAAAATGGATCTGGAGTTTGCTTTCGAAGTTAACTACCTAGCTTTATTCCGTTGGTCGAAAATGCAGATAGATGCTTCACTCCAAATGCAGAATTCAACACGTCAGATCTGTTGACGTGTCTTATTTACTTACCTGTGGAATAAGGAAAGGTAGACATGTCCGTAATAACTTCTGAACCACGAAAAATCATCCCATATTCAAACTTTCTATTCCGTCATGAATAATATCAACATGGTAACAGTTCGAAACTCTGAGGTGGGAGCGTAGAACGTGAAACTAACATGACGACCACGGAAAATGTCTCTTGCATTCTGATTGCGATAACCCCTGAAGATTATAATATGAAATATGGTATGAGGGGGGATATGAGTTGCCTACAAATTATTTAGGAACAGTCTTTGATATGTTAATTAATTATTATAAACATTGTAACTGCGTAAATCTTCGAAATTAGGCCAATAGCTGATGTGTTTACATGCCTGAATCGAAATTGTAACACAAATGGGTCACTAAAACGTTTTATCGAGCCATTAATTCGAAGCACTGGAAGGAAAACAGTATCTCGAAGTTATACCAAGAACTTATCGTTCTCATTATTAATTACACTACAAAGCACGTACAATATTTCAATGTAGACGGAGGAAATCACAGAGGGATATAGTAAAATTGCACAGTAGGAGTTTCATGGATTCTGCTCATCACTTAATATTGTTTATGGTCATTAAATAAAGGCCAACGGAAGATGTTTATCACGCGTGGCGGAATGCAGAACTTCGTACAAATTTTCCGCTGCAAAACCTCAGAGAACAGTTTCTTACGTGACCTAAGCGTAAAAGGATGATATTAAATCAGATCTTAAATCAGTTATTAGAACGTTAACTAGCTCAGAACAGTGAACAATTGCGGACTTTTAAGGAATCTTCCGGTTTCATTTATTCATTATTTATTTGTGGCAATCATTATTCCTATAATTTTGGCTTTGAATGATAGAATGACCATAAAACTGGCAACCATGGCCGATTTCGGGGCTCTCCCCAATACAAATCAGGAATACCAACCATATGACCACACCATTCGGTTACTAGTTGTTTATTTATTGATTTATTATTATTATTTTATATATTATTTAGTGTTCTGTCTGACGACAGGTCCATATGAACAGGATCCTTCCATCCTTTTCTCTTCTCGGACTGGGACCTGTTCATATACGTTCTTGGCAGATGATCCAGAAGTGGTTTGCCATTGCCTTCTTCGGTGTGTAAATGGAGTAATTGTTGGGATGCCACGAAGGAAAACTCCGTGTTGCCTAGACCAAGGCCTTGCCCAACACAAGTTATAAATGCGGGCACCGCCGGGAATCGAACCCGAGACCCCAGGATTACAAGGCCAACCAGCGGTCTAACCGCTAGACCACCGTGGCGATATTAAGTGTTAAAGAGCATAAATTATAAAATCTAAATATTCTTCTAAGTATCCTGTTCTCTACATCTGCGTTCTTGTCTTAAATTATTTATACTACAATAAAATTTTCTTAGCGTCCAAACGAAGGCTTATGAATTTATAAAGTTATGGAGAAAACATACAAATTAAAATGACTGTCTTCTGGGTGAACGTTTATCAGACTACACTGCGCTACAAACCAGAATACAGCCGTCATGCTCTCCGCCATGAGAATCTGAAATCCTACAACAGCAAAAAGTTGTCAAACCACTGTAATACACAAAAGCAATTTGAATGGGAGAGACGGGGAGGGGAGGGGGGGGATATTCGATGAGAGGTGATCGAACCAGAGTCCTCTGCGCACGTTCCTGGGTGCTATTGTGCCGGTCATTCAGTTGCCTGTGACTGAAGCCGTGTTGAGCATTTCAAAGCAGCGAAAGCCACCCACTGACGAGTGTATTGCCCTTCGCTACTAAACATAGAACGAAGCCTCACTGGTTCATCTGTCTGACTTACAGTGACTGACTCACTGAGTAGCTGACTTACGGGCAGCGTCTGACCGGTTAACAAGTAACCAAGAACACGAGAATCTTTCTCTATGTCTCCCTCACTGACTACATTTCTACCCACTCAATAGCCGACCTTCATACAAACTAAACGCACAAACGAATTTCATGGTACGGAATCTATTCTGATAAATCGATATTTACTTGGCTGATAAAAAGACTTCCCTGATGAATATGAAAATTCTTCACCAAAGCCAATTAATGACATCTTAATTCAATTCACGTCTTCATAAATAATTTAACTGGCATCCGCTTTCACAACATTCTCTTACCTACGGCAACACCTCTCAAGTAACCTCCGTCAATGAGGTTTTCAACAACTAAACTATATTTCCCCCCCATTCGTGTTACATGTCCTGCCCATCTCAACATCCTTTGCTTAATGACTTCAGCATTTCTCTTAGGTTCAAATACGCTAATCAGAAAATTGTTCTAAAAATTCTCCATGTTGAAGATGGCTGTTTTCTGGGGTATTGAGTTCTGTAATCTGGCAGGAGTTTACCGACGTTTCAGAGGTGCTTGCTGTTTTCATCATCAAGGTGGTGAATAAGCCGCGAGAAAGAACTGAAAGGGCTTTGGTAATAGAAACATATGCCAAAAAACAATGCGTAAGTGTGGTTGGTTTTTTCAAGTGTTTGTTACACACAAACACTGCTGCATGATTCTGAAGGTTATTACGAGAATTTGCGATATTTTGCTTCAATGGTATGCCCATAGTCTTGTGTTGACTCAATGAAAGGAATCGGTGAAGTAAGATGTATTTCTGTCCGTGCAGGAGGCTTAAAGCTAAATATAGGCCTGCACTACGCGACTAGTAGCAAGCACCAACTCCGGACATGCGGATGTCGTAAGAAATACGCGTAATCAGTCAACGTATTTCCACGACACACAAATGACAAATTCTGTTTATGAGAGAATATGTACTTGAGATTAGATTATGTAACTGAAGATACTGGTAGTCGTTCAGTTTGGGTGCAAATCAAAGGCGGAGGGAAGAATGAACAAAACAAGTTGTGAGACAGTACCTCTGAAACGTCGGTCGGTACCTACCAGTATCCCCCAGAAGACAGAAATCTTCATACTCTGACGACGGAGGCAGTATGACCTCTGAAACGTTGGTTAACATCGACCAGACTACACAGCACAACAACCCAGAAGACGGAAATCTTCATACTCATCACCCTGATGATGGAGGCAGTATGACCTCTGAAACGTTGGTTAACATCTACCAGACTACACAGCGCAACAACCCAGAAGACATATCTTCATACTCTGATGATGGAGGCAGTATGACCTCTGAAACGTTGGTTACTCTGATGATGGAGGCCATGAGCCTGAATATTGCTCACAAAAACCAGAAGCTCTGGAAGGTCAAGGAACTCTGCAGCCTGCCTTATCTCCTGCAGAAGCAATACAAAAATCACACTTGTTTTAAAAGAGAACAAAGTAAAGGTACATTTCAAACACAAAATTACATTACTAAATCATTAATTTGAAATATAAGGCAAGTTCAAAAATAAGGTGGTAGATGAATATCGCCCTGATGACGGAGGCAGTATGACCTCTGAAACGTTGGTTAACATCGACCAGACTACACAGCGCAACAACCCAGAAGACAGAAATCTTCATACTCGCCGCTGTGAAAACCTCAAATCTTACAGATAACTTCTTGTCGCCATGGGAACCTAAAATCCCACCTAATAACAGTAGTTGCTAGGTCCACGCTGTGCGGACCTGACCCTCCACAGATTTTCGGGCAACCGTCTCGGCGATCGATATCTTGACACCTGTGCAGCGAGGATATACCTACTAGTTGAGAGAATTCGCCAAGCAATCCGTTTTACCTTCCAGACAGTCTGTCCTGACGGCCCCGTGTCGTCTGCTGGCTTCGTATTCAGCAACTTACTTATTGCAGTTCCAGTCCTGGCCCTCAGACCAGCAGACCCGATTAAAATCTGTCGTTCTCCCCAGTACGAACCCAAACGCTAACCAAAAGGAAGCGACGTTTCTTAAGAGCCAAATATTTGCTATGGTAGTCAATAAATCCCTAGCATTTAATGAAACCCAAAGGTTTATTACACGGTTCATAAGGGCCCGCCACTGCAGTCCATCCCCCCTAAAACGTGTTTCCCTACGAAATCTCCCATCAATGCTTCGATCTTACCTTCCAGGTTTTTCGATAAAATCGTTCGTGTATTTCTCATATTTTTGTGCGTGCTACATTCCTCACCCATCATTCTTGGTTTGGTACTGTAATTTTATCTGGTGAACACAAGAACCATGAAACACCTTACCGTACATTTTTCTCTAACCTTCTGTCTATTTAACATTTCTTAAATCTGAATAACCTTCTAAGCAGCAACATGTTCTCCAAATCTTTGTTTCCCCCTTTATGTTAAAGACCAAGTTTCACAACCATCTCAATCAGCAGGCAAAATTATACCATAACCGCCCCCCATGATCTCCGATATACCACACGTTATCTATCTCGTAAAATACCACTGAATAGATTTCAATAAAATTTGACATAAGCGGTTTCCAGTCAGAATTCAATGGCAATATCTTATTTGGACACATTACACTGTGTGGATGAGACGTGACAAAGTATTACGCCGTTCGACATGGCAACAACTGACAAGTGTTTTAACAGGCCATATCGAAGAAACCTTCCGCTTTCGAACCGGAAGCGATATCTAGCCGGTTCGGAGAAACGTGGAGTCAAGCCGACAAGGACACATATACAAGACATGTGGAAGTCTCCAATGCCTACGAAACAACTGATAACGAACACTCACGCAGAATGAGATTCAAAGTCCCGAATTTCATGACGACAAACAATGTTCCGGCGTTAGGGTCTCCCACAATTTCCCGGAGTCATTACACCTGTTTCTCCTACTTTTTTCTGATTTTCCTTTCTTCATCTCCAAAGGGAACAACCGACTACACCGAAATGAAGAGCTACGAGTACTTCCGTATGACAAGAAGTCTCTGTTGCTGGTCCATTTATGCGATGAGACATTTCAGTGGCGACACTGAGGAAGCAAGGCCGAGGGCCAGGGTGATGACCTCATGCCGCGTTGTCAAATTGCTCATTCCAAATTAAAATGGAGATTAAGTGCAGAGGTCTAGAGTAATCTGATGGCAAGTGAGAAACATAACAGGGGCAGGAGGGGGGCAGCTAGAGAAGAAATCTTTATTTAGAGAAACGATAAAGTCTTGAGAATATACAGCAGAAACTGATTTAATATCAATAAAATCTTCTCGGGCAATCTGCCGCGTTAACTGGTTACCGTAGTAAAACCGACGTTTCGGGAACCAACTCTGTCCCCATCATTAGGGTTCTGATGTGACTGGATACCTCGGAAGACGCCTGGTACCCGAAACGTCGGTTTACTACGGTAACCAGTTGACGCTGTTGATTGACCGAGAAGATTTTATTGATTGTAGTCGCCGCGAAAGTCTCAAATCCTATATGATTTAATATCATATCTAATGAATAGAAACAGTTGAATTTTGAAAATGTAATCCTGGGGTCTCGGGTTCGATTCCCGGCGGTGCCCGAATTTATAACTTGCGTTGGGCAAGGCCGTGGTCTAGGCAACACGGAGTTTTCCTCCGTGGCATCCCAACAATTACTCCATTCACACACAGAAGAAGGCAATGGCAAACCACTTCTGGATCATCTGCCAAAACGTATATGAACAGGTCCCAGTCCGAAAAAAGGATGGAAGGATCCTGTTCATAGGGACCTGGCGTCAGACAGAACACTAAATAAATAAATGATGGCCACGGTGGTCTAGCGGTTAGAAC
>NW_019061107.1:100302-122301 GCF_000696155.1 Zootermopsis nevadensis
CCCAGAAGAAGGCAATGGCAAACCACTTCTGGATCATCTGCCAAGAACGTATATGAACAGGTCCCAGTCCGAGAAGAGAAAAGGATGGAAGGATCCTGTTCATATGGACCTGTCGTCAGACAGAACACTAAATAATAATAATAAAAAGATTTTTCAAGGAAACTTTTTATCCTAATTCGGGAAGGAACAATTACTTTGACATAAATTATTGAAAAAAAAATTCACATTTCAGGTAGTTGAGATGAACAGATTATTAAAATGACAAATAAGGGTTGATCCAACGCTTAAATCTTACACAAAAATTAGTGTAATGCGGTTTAAAACTGAAAGAAAAGTTTCTTCATTTGTTAGGCTAATCTATATAAACCGTATTCTTACTGTTTACATATTCAATACACGAGTTTAAGCTTAAAGTGTCGACACAAATGTGAGACCATACAAGATGGCCGTGACATTTTAACACTTGTACAGGTCAGCCTCCTACAACGCATCTTTGTACTGTAATCTCTCAACGTGAAGTAAACAGTAAATTATTGTTACTTGTTATTACATTCAGGTTCTGAAAACCAAAGGACGTGACGTCACACACGGCTGTGGCGTCGAATATTGACCACATTTCCAAAACTTTTATATTAAAGTGAAACATGACGTAAGAAGAACATAAAATATAAGTTAAATTCAATTATCGAAAATGAGAGATACGAGAGCCATGGGATTTATCAGATTACATAAAACTTAAATCAAAGCTATATGGAAGATTTAAAATATATTCGACAAATGAAGGAACGGACGAAAGATAAAAATGTTTAATCTATACGAAAAGAGTGAACAATGACTGAAAGAGATTACTACGATGTCAGAACAGACGGATTAAATCCACGGAGATTACCTCGTATTACGCTACTGTTACTGTCGTCACAAATTTCAATTCACTATCTGTACTAGTATACTAACTCCAAAATTCATAATCCTTGAGAATCTGACAGTCGCTCAGCTGTCAATAAATCCACTGCTACTTTCGCATGAGCTCATCATCCGTCCCAATCCACAGCCTCCAATACAAATTCCCTAAGATCCATTTTAATATTATCCTTCGAATTTACCGCTAGGTCTCGACGTGGTCTGTTACCTCCCTTTGCAACTAGAATTGTGCATGCAATTGTTTTATCCGCTCGTGGTACGTCCCACACATATCGTCCTTCTTTATATATTCACACATTTCTGGTATGTTTCAAAATCAAATTATCAAATATATTATTTTATTTTATGTTTCTAATTTATTAATATTCATTTAGTATTTATATTATTTACTTTACAGGATGATACAAAAACAACAACAAAACGTTCACCCACACAAAATCATGTTAAGCACGACGTACATACGGAACAACTTCGAATACGATATTAAAAAATACAATAAAATCTGGAAGATAACTTCATTTGAAATCTGATAAACATCTGACTAAAAGTTGCATTTAAGAAATTATATTTAAGTTTATATAATTTTATACGCCTGAAGATGGTTCTTTTAGAACTGAAACATGTCGTGTAAAAAAGTGATGATCTAATGTATAAATCGAACATTTCGATAGAGAACATCATTTAATATATTTTAAATATTTAAATGTTAATTATAGTAATATTTTAATATTTAATAGGAATTTTATTGTGATTAGACTGACGAAATTTAAACAAATATATATTCACACAAGTAATACAGAATGCCCCCCCCAAAAAAAATGTATAAACATTACGATAAGAAATGTTAACTTTTTCTATCGATCGACTGTGCCAAGAAGTTAACGGTGGTCAATTTGAAAACCACTAGATTTCCTACTTCATTAAGTGCCACGTATATAACGGTTTATTTTATTAAAATGTATTTATTTCATTCATTCAACTCATGAAAATCCGCCATTCCGAAATCGCAGGAGGGTCGGTGTAATGCACTACCAAAACGCCCGTAACTAAGAAACAAATGCTAATTCGATGATGCCGGCTGGCACACTGATTCACTATGAATGTAGGCCGCACCCCCTAGCGGCATAAGCTCGTACTACATCCGGTTCGCCCTCTATTGACACAGTCTTGAAACTTTCCGATCGCACCTCGTATGTATCTTTCTGGAACACGCTCTATTTGGTTAAAAGTACAAATTATAATATTTTGTATTTACCTAACCCACTGGGTTGGAAAAAGATTCTTTAAATAAACGAAGAAGAATAGAGAATCCTTAATTTCTCGCATCTAACCACTTACACTATGTAATGTGAATTAGCCCATTTAGATAATATTAAATCACGAAGTGATATAATTTCTATATTTTTGAGTAATAATGGAGATTAGAAGATACGTCTGATAACACTTAAACACACTTATAAAAGGAACAGAAGGGAGTTAAGAAGCATGTCTGCGGAGACATCGAAGGAGCCCAAAGCCATTCAGATCAAATCTGGAGCTGTACATGAGAGACATTCTTCTTATCTGATGATCCTTGCAAAATATATGTAGTTACAGAGAGACTGGAAACAGGTCTGACCACGAGAGAGAAGAAAGTCTAGAAAAATTAATTCTATTTCATGAGCCAACAACAGAAATTTCCTGTTCTTGAGCGTTTACGGATTACGCCCCAAGCAATTATCTTCAAAATTCAATACCGAAACGTCTACCAGCGTATCTTCTGATTTAACGAACAGTGTGATCATATTCTGTTCACATGAACCAACTAAAGAACGGATAATCAGATTTTAATTACAATTAACCCCCATAAAGTCGAAGCTCGTGAAAGTTAACATTTAAGAATTCAGTCCCTACCTCAAAGAAAACAACACTTTATAAATACAAAGATCAAATGCTTAATTCTGTTTAAGGACATAACCTCCGTTTTAAATGAGAATAATTATAAAATCCATAAATATAAAACGATGATATACCAACTGTCCGAGCAGGTGGTACATATAGTTACCACTGAGGTTTAAATGGTTAGTATTGGAGAAATTTACAAAAAAAAACTGTCGAACCAATTTTCATGGTTTCTGCTTCATAAATAACGCAGAGTCCACATTTCAAGCAAAACGTTTATTTTTCGTTCGTTGAGTGACGTCACAAATTCCCCTTCACTAGTTTCTTTCTAATTAAGAACTCGTTGCTGGACTCAAAGATTGATTATTTCCGGTCCACGTGTGTCTGTTTACCCTTTTCGACCATCAGCATACCTTGCCTGGCTACGTACAGCACTGGGCATGAGACTGGAAACAATAAACTAATTTTGTAGCCAACTTGTTCGGAGGTGTAGCTTGTAGTCTGTTTCCCGGTTCCTGAATCGACGAAATATGACACTCATAATCAAGTGATCATTCGATTAATTCATTATTAAACCTTAAGTAAAAATATCCCAAATATTTGGCTGTAGAAGAGTTCCTCACGAAATCACCGTTGGACAAAATGAATAACTCGTGGGTTAAATATGGACATATAAACCCCGCCGCGTAATGTCTCTTATAAAAATCTAGACACGTGCGCTTGCGCAAATGAATGGTTCTAACCTTACTGCGTATGAATCTATAAAAAGTTGACAGTGGAACCACGGTTCCGGAGAATTAGACGTAAATACGTCTATACGGAGAGGAAGTTTATATATTGGCTTTATTCTAAATATTTCCTTTATACCTGCTTTACAACTGCGTAAAGTTTGATTAAGACTTTGCTTATTTAACTTAAATTAGTTACGCTTAAGATGGGTATGTGGTAGCTGAATGTAATGAAATGTAATGTTTTATAGGTAACAACAATGCCGAGTAAACAGATGTTCCTTAGGTAACCATTATTGTCGATTTGTTGATAAACAGATGAAGTTTCCCAGGTAACCATCCTAAAATATAGACGTATTTACGTCAAAAAGAACACATTTTGATGACAAGAACTTTTCAACCATAGTCATCATGACATTTACACATGGCAAATAAATAAATTAAAAATAAAATTATGTTTCCGTGATCAAGACTTGAGCTGATTATAACAAAAGGCTCCGATGAAGATATGAGTATCGATCTGGAAGATGACAGCTTGTAGCGGATAAAATACTGCAGCCAGTAATAGCATGGCAGAATGTCCGACAAACTGCGTACAGGATTAGCAATCCCAAGAAACAAAAGTTGATCACAAAAATCTTCGTAGATTAGGTAAATATCTAGCTAAAAACAGGATATCTCTATAAACAGGTTAGAAGATAATGGAAATGAACACACAAATACAACGATTTCCAGGCTATACACAATAGAGTAGTTAAGTACCATCGTTCTGAATTTATTTGGTGTTTAAATAAATGTCCCTGCATCTCTTAACAACCATCAATGGCATTCGAACATTAATAATTGTACCTTACCATACACATGCTATGAAAAGAATGTTCTTTTGAAAAATACACAGCATTGAAAGTATATATTTATTATTCAAGTCATATACACAAACTTTTAAATTTTGATGTTACAATTTAAAATTTAAAATTTAAAATTGATATTCTGCGCCATTCATCGTTATCTCGATGTTACAATGTTGCGCTTTAATATTTCTACATGTTTCGATGTCATAGCATCATCTTCAGGTTTTTATATTTAAAAACTATTCTATATTTGTTAATGCAAGCTTTTCGTTGATTGTAGATTGTAGTTTACTATTGTAGGTGTTTTCTTTGGTCTTCTTATTATTTTGCATATTATGTTAGTTGTTCATTGTTCTGTGAAATTATTAATAATATAATTAATATTTGAGTTATTAATATTATTTATATGAAAATGAGTTTGGATATTGTGATAAAAATTCATGTAAAAGTAAGAACATAATATCATCAAAACATCAAAACATCAAAATTTAAAAGTTTGTGTATATGACTTGAATAATAAATATATATGTTGAATTATAAACACAAACATGACGCATCAAAACTATAAGCATTGAAAGGGTTAAATTAACTAAAGTTCTGTACTCACTATCAAACCAGCTTTACTGCACGAAGAACTGTGACTCGGCGATTTAATTCAGATTACAAAAAGTTCACTTTTTTCCACGGGAATAACAACGTAGCACTTCACAGACGCCCAACGCACGTTCAGTGATTTCGATGAACGTAAGAATACAACCGACTGCTGAATTACGATCTCATTTACGTTTACCAGTGCTTGATATAATGAAATATAACCTGTCTGACCCTTCCTACGTCTTAATGTCTGTGCGTCTCATCAACAAACTCCAGTCTATCTTTTTTAAATAGTGCCTATGACTGAATCAGAAGTGTAAACAATCTAATAGAACTGGTCCCACAACATTTCAGTTCTTGTAGTCGTCATCGGGCGAATGTTAACCACTCACATTTCAAAAATTCTCAAAATGTTGACGAACATTTTTAATAAAAATACAATGACGGTGGAGGGAATATATCGATCTTGTCAAAAAAATATAAAAATTCAGCGTTTTAAGAAATACTTTTCAATTGAAAAATTACAAGCCAAAGATTTACTGTCATCGGACTTCCAAGGTCAAAAACATTTTCTCCGGAGTAAGAAACATTACAGTACACAGGAAAAACTGTGTGTTTTGCCTACGTCACAAGGAGAATGAAAACAAACTCGTGTACTATGTAACCCAAAGCATTATCGACACGGGAAATGAGACAGCGAGTTACAAAGACCTGCTACTGGGAAATAATGTTTATACAGGGTGGGTTGGAAGTAAGTAGACGTTAAATAATCGCTTTGCATTAGAAATATAAAGATTATAACCATTTCTCAATGCCTACTTACTTCTCACCCACCCTGTAGTATGGACAATATACGATTCCATAACTGTGACCCCTCCCACCCTCTGAAACCTGGTGCGTTTTACTTCTAACGGACATATAACGTACAGATTCGCCTCGAGTACAGTAAAGATTTATCGAAATTATTTTACAAGAGTTGAAATTCGTAGTAATAAAACTTGATTCTTTGAAGAAAAAAAACCATTTTCGATGCTGACATGTTAATAACTACAAACTAACGAGAACAAATGACGGAAACTTACACTCGTGTTGATGTGAGGGTTTGCAAACCAACCCTGGAACCACGAATTATTCATAAACTGCGTAAGAGTGCACCAGCTTCATATCCCGTGCAAGTTTGTTGAACTCCCTTCAAGCCACTCCATCAACCAGTCACAGCGCCATCTTTCTGCAACAAATGAAACATAAAACTGCGTTCGCTATGTCTGAAGAGTTAAAAATTGTAAACCAGGTAAAAGTGAGATTTTAAGATTCCTACGTATTCCGTCGTGTAATTCTCGTAAAAAAAATTTTACCGACGTTTCTGAGTTGCTAACCGCCTCCGTCGATCCATTTCCACAGTTACAGTCGGTAATTCGTACACAAAAGTTGAATGACGTGTCGTTTAATTCGCACGGAGAGCGGAAAACTCACGTTACGAATCCCGGTGCTTGTAATTGGGCTCGTTCAATTCTTTTTACCTTATCGTCAAAACTACTTCAGCTGTCGTTCATTTCCGTACGCTTTTAGGATGTATCTTGTTTGCGTGTTGCTTTGCTTAACGAAACCGTGGGCGAATTTCTTGATCTATTTTATACCTTAAACTGTAAAGGATGACGAAAATTATCCTGATCTGTCTCAAGGTTTATTTTAAATTTATTAACGCTGTATCCGTTGAGAGGGATATTTGGCTACGAATAATAAGAAAATGTTCAGAGAAAAATTATACGGTATCATCTTCTTTCGAGGTACAGTCATTCGACTTGTACGACTGTCCGAACCATTGAAAACCTCAGCTAAGGAAGTTACTGCTTCGTCGGATATTCTAACTAAACAACAAACCTTTCAATCCGTCCACATTTCTATCAACACAAAACTTATAAACATCCTATATTTTTTGTAGATGAACCTGCGATATCTAAAAAAATCAATAATAAAAAGAATAATAAAGTAATGTAACTAAAACACAGCTGTTACTTAACCTAACCTACACGCCCTTTTATATGCCTGCTATCTGTTGATTAGCAATTCAAACAAAATCACTGCGCATTAAATTGACAATGACCACACTAAAAAAGTTAGACTGTACCTACACGTATTTCGCCTACAACACGTCTTCTCTTGTATAAAATATTTGCGACATCTGATTTAACAGAAATTGTTTATAACATGGATAAGGCGTAAGAGACATCTTCTTTTAAAACTGTATCTTGAAGTAGCAGAGTTATGGCATTGAACTGGTTCCAGTGACAAGAAAGTTTACTGGAAACATGAAACATGGCGGCGAGAAGATTTATGTAAACAGGAACACATTTAAAAATACATAGATTAGGTAGACTTTTCCAATTAATAAAACATCCGAACTTGTGAAACAGACAAGAAGGCAGTGCGAACAGTTCTGCAACTTTTAGTCCAATGTAGACTTGTTTCAGTCCCTTCAAGGAATTTTTATTATTTTTATTTAGTGTTCTGTCTGACGACAGGTCCATATGAACAGGATCCTTCCATCCTTTTCTCTTCTCGGACTGGGACCTGTTCATATACGTTCTTGGCAGATGATCCAGAAGTGGTTTGCCATTGCCTTCTTCTGTGTGTGAATGGAGTAATTGTTGGGATGCCACGGAGGAAAACTCCGTGTTGCCTAGACCACGGCCTTGCCCAACACAAGTTATAAATTCGGGCACCGCCGGGAATCGAACCCGAGACCCCAGGATTACAAGGCCAGCGTTCTAACCGCTAGACCACCGTGGTGGAAAATCGAAATCACCCGCCACCAATCAGCACCACCGAATACAACTCGCCACCTACTGCCTGTCCAATATAAAGCTTTCAATCACATATTAACCCTGGAGATGACAACTCCAATGTTTACTGAGACGTTGGATAATTTTCAACATTTCATCTTTGAAAGCTGAAGTTTGGGACATGGTTACTTAGCGTGAAACTAAGTCTGTCATTACAAGGAGAGAACAGGGCGTGTTTTATAACAGGGTGCTGATGAGGATATTTGGACCTTGAAGAGAATAAGTGACAGGACCTTGAGAAAATTGTATAACGAGCGCCGGGCAAGCTACTGGGTTTGAACCCGTGGCTACATCAGCAGAAAGACTAGTCGTGTGTTGAAGGGCGGTTACAATAACATGTACTATTAATCTTCAACCGTTTGGATGGCTACATCGAACATGTTGAAGTCGGAGGGCGTGTACAAATAAAGAATGCAAACGAATTGATAAAATTTCCCACGGAAAGGAACTACGTAAGATAAGATTCTTCACAACAATTTTTATGCCAGAACACGAAATCTCATTACAAACATTACCTACGTTAGCCCTGAATATCATAGGCATTCAACAACTTATTCGTTAATGCGTAACGTGTAAAGTACAGTTTTCCTTTGTACTAGGCACCACACCATGAAACCGTATAAAGTCGTGAACGTCTTAATCGGCATTAGATCTGCAATAGTTTAGTCAGTTGGTATATTGGATGTAAGAAGACAATCATAACCTGATTACTTCAATTATCATCTTTTCTCTGTAGATTCAACTTGTGCTGGATATAAACAAAATTTGACTAATTCTCCCGAGCGTTCCTTCTTCTGACATTATATAAATATTCAAATCCCTAATTATCCTTCTTCAACCTTGAAGATGAAGACAAAACGTTGACATGTATCTACCAACGAGTCCATACAAGGTCACAACCCACAGAAACAAATGTACAAAGTTACAAGACATTGGCAAACGACTGAATCAGACTCTAATTCCGAGATATTGCAACGAGGCAGTCAGAGAAAGTTGAAGTTACTGACTGAATCATTACACACTCATTTGTGATGCGTCACCGTAGTTCTGGAGAACTGTACTTGTGGAGAAATCTCTCCGCATTACATCGACTGTAGTCCACTACATTAATTCCAGTAGGTTTTTAACGCTCGAGTCTCCAATTTGTCTTTAAAAAAATATACAAAATACGAAACAAAATCATAAAATGTTAATCTGAAAAGAAGAGATCACATGCGAGACATGAAATGGATTAATCTGGCTCAGGCCTGGGTTCGGTACACGAGGAATTTCTTGACAGAAGATGACTGTCATCTTAAGAAGTCAGTCAACCTTCATACTCGCCGCCCGTGGGAGCCTGAAATATCACTAACGACTATCAGATTCGCAAGAAGATCTCTCTGTTTCATGGAGTACCTTGCAAATGATTTCACTCATGATAAATTGGTAAATGCACAGATCACAGAACAAACGTCGCGACTCGTTGAGTAACATTCTTATTTTGTGGGCCTATTCGGGAGGTCTCGAGTTCAAACATCGGCACAGAGACGTTCCTCCAACTACTGCCGAGAGATTTAATGAAATAAACCATAATCTCTTCCTTCCAATTCATCATTCGCTAATCATCCTATAATTCAACGTTGTGCAATACGAGTCGCTGACAACGTCGTTAACCAGCTGATTTTCGTAATGGGGAGGTGTAGTGTTTTCTTCGCGGTACGGACTGAATTCATAAATAATATTCAGACGATCTTCGGCTTCAAAGGGTTAACCAGCTGATTTTCGTAATGGTGAGGAGTAGTGTTTTCTTCGCGGTACGGACTGAGTTCATAAATAATATTCAGACGATCTTCGGCTTCAAAGGGTTAACCAGCTGATTTTCGTAATGGTGAGGTGAAGTGTTTTCTTCGCGGTACGGACTGAATTCATAAATAATATTCACACGATCTTCGGCTTCAAAGGGTTAAATAAATACAACAGGAACATACAGACACCCGGGAAACGGCGTCCCTCAGCTGAGTATCGATGTGTATCCTGGGACTCGTATATGCACAAGTGACATACGGTTCAACCAACCAGCAGGCAGAGACAGGCCGCAAGGTTGCGTGACTTCGCCTGCAAACTTATGTATCACGCGTTACAATACCAAAAATCGGCATTTCGTTCGTAATTCCGTGACAATGAAGTTAGTCCCGCATTGAAACACCACGACATGAAGGTTTATATTTGAGGGAGTTAAGCATAACTCCGTGCATTCTAGACATTGACATTATTTGAAGGCGACTGGCTAGTTTCATGTTCTAGCCGGTTTAATCCCACTGAAAAAAACCCAAGGGACCCCATGAAAATGAGGCTGGACGGGTTCTAAGAAGTGTACGCGTGGTAGAGAAGAGATAACTCACTGCCCCTGTTGGGAATTGAACCCAGGACCAGTATGTAACTGTCACTTTATTCAAAGAGCAATCTCGACTTTTAACTGACATTTTTAAGTAAATTTCTGCGTAATATTTTCTATGTAGTTCGTATAACACAATAAAACAATAGTGTCTCTTTGTTCAGTCATCAGGCAACATTTTTCCGGGAAATTCCCTCTTTGTTGCCCTCTCACGTGAAGACAATGAAGCAGGATTTATTTTTAACTCATCACACACTCCATCCCCAGCCCTCATGTCCCACACCCTTCATTAATCCTTTCAGAGATAACTACAGCATCCGTCACCAAATTGCATGTTTCAAGGCCGTGAAGCATTCCATACTCCATGGAGTACAGCCCTTCTTGAGAAGCCAACAGTTAACCAAATAGTTAATGAAATTCATCGCCTTTTCTGGATACTCAAGGTTCATTATCGTCATCACATTGTCCACCAACTGTCCCTGATGTCAAATTATAAATCAGTTCACATCTTAGCACCCTATTAAAAATTAATTTTAATGTCAACCTCACACCGAGATTCTGCAATTATAAAAACGACAACCTGTATAGACATTGAATAAAATTTTTCTTATCCAAGAAAATTTTTATTCAATGTCTAAAGGACGTTTCGGAGATGGGACTCTATCTCCGTCTTCAGGTTCCTACACAGTTGGGCCCACTAGATAGAGCTAATCCCTATCTCCGAAACGTCGTTTTACGTTTTATATTTACTAGACGATGGATAATATCCAAGGATCTTCGGCTTCAAAGGGTTAAATAAATACAACAGGAACATACAGACACCCGGGAAACGGCGTCCCTCAGCTGAGTATCGATGTGTATCCTGGGACTCGTATATGCACAAGTGACATACGGTTCAACCAACCAGCAGGCAGAGACAGGCCGCAAGGTTGCGTGACTTCGCCTGCAAACTTATGTATCACGCGTTACAATACCAAAAATCGGCATTTCGTTCGTAATTCCGTGACAATGAAGTTAGTCCCGCATTGAAACACCACGACATGAAGGTTTATATTTGAGGGAGTTAAGCATAACTCCGTGCATTCTAGACATTGACATTATTTGAAGGCGACTGGCTAGTTTCATGTTCTAGCCGGTTTAATCCCACTGAAAAAAACCCAAGGGACCCCATGAAAATGAGGCTGGACGGGTTCTAAGAAGTGTACGCGTGGTAGAGAAGAGATAACTCACTGCCCCTGTTGGGAATTGAACCCAGGACCAGTATGTAACTGTCACTTTATTCAAAGAGCAATCTCGACTTTTAACTGACATTTTTAAGTAAATTTCTGCGTAATATTTTCTATGTAGTTCGTATAACACAATAAAACAATAGTGTCTCTTTGTTCAGTCATCAGGCAACATTTTTCCGGGAAATTCCCTCTTTGTTGCCCTCTCACGTGAAGACAATGAAGCAGGATTTATTTTTAACTCATCACACACTCCATCCCCAGCCCTCATGTCCCACACCCTTCATTAATCCTTTCAGAGATAACTACAGCATCCGTCACCAAATTGCATGTTTCAAGGCCGTGAAGCATTCCATACTCCATGGAGTACAGCCCTTCTTGAGAAGCCAACAGTTAACCAAATAGTTAATGAAATTCATCGCCTTTTCTGGATACTCAAGGTTCATTATCGTCATCACATTGTCCACCAACTGTCCCTGATGTCAAATTATAAATCAGTTCACATCTTAGCACCCTATTAAAAATTAATTTTAATGTCAACCTCACACCGAGATTCTGCAATTATAAAAACGACAACCTGTATAGACATTGAATAAAATTTTTCTTATCCAAGAAAATTTTTATTCAATGTCTAAAGGACGTTTCGGAGATGGGACTCTATCTCCGTCTTCAGGTTCCTACACAGTTGGGCCCACTAGATAGAGCTAATCCCTATCTCCGAAACGTCGTTTTACGTTTTATATTTACTAGACGATGGATAATATCCAAGTAAATTTTTATTCAATTGGCTCTTCACCATCGTCAAGAAATTTTAGATCTGTATAGACATATTCATATTTTCTGATTTTTAAACGTCGCTTAACAGTATCAGTAAAATTCAACCTCGACTATCACGTTTGGATATTCTAAGTTATAATTAGTTGTGTATTTTGAATAATGGGAACTTGAATTGTCATAAGATTATAAACTCATGAATTACGTAGAATTTTTCTTACGTGCCCTTAGCATGGGAAGAGTCAAAGATCCGGCGAATTTCCTTTGAAATAATTCTTCTTACAGTAATGAGTCTGCTGTAATCTCCGTTTAATTCATTTGGTCTCTTTCGTTTAAATTTCTTTCTGAGAACAGAAAATAACACCAAACTTTTGTGCAGGTATACAGGGCGGATAACTATGCATACTTTCCAACAGGTTGAACCACATCCGTTTTCATTAAATGCTAATATCGCCTTAGAGAGCCCTCCAGACAAAGAATATTACTAGAATATACTTGGTCGATTCGAACTTCGGTCCGTTTAATTACTCAGACAGCTACTGATCTCTTGCAGTCATTTATATTAACGTGTGCTGCTGGCATGTAAATCCTTCAGTCTCCAGAAAGGATTTAGATGAAGGCTTCGTTTCAAAAAAGAAATTTTATATTTGAAACTTAGAACGCACGTTCACTGAAGTCAGTATCAAATGCAGGACCTAACTTAGATTTAGTAACAACAAGGAAGACCAATGTGACAAAAGTGACAATGAACAGGGGTTGGAGGGTGACTAAACATTTTCTATGAAAAATTCAATGACACTCATCACTTACACGCGAAGAGAATGAGATTAGCAGCTAAAATTGTAGAATTTGTCAAGAATAATAATAATGATATTATATTTATATATATTTATTTTGTACAGTCTATACACAAACGTTTGAAGTTTATTGATGTTGTAAAAATTATATAATATTAAAACATTTTATTGTGTAAAATATTATATTAGCGCTCTTAATCGTAAATACGATTTTACATTATATTTTTTAGCGCTTTTTATTAAAACGACATGTTTCGACGGGTAATACCGTCGTCTTCAGGTTTTTATCAATTTAAAATATTTTAAAAACTATTAGATATTTGATGCAATATATTATAATGATCCGTAGTTCTGTTTGTAGCTTTCCATTTTCATGGTAAGTTGCTTATTGTAGTCAGACGTTATATTTATCTGTGGAATTAATGTTTAATTTTTTTTTCTTGGAATGAGTATGAATTGACATATGAAATAAATAAATAATCGTATAAATATATATTAAAATAGTAATAATGATATTGTTTGTATCGTGTTATTCTGGACGTGCAGACTCAACTGAGGACAAAACCGTGAAGAATATAGTCTGGGTTGTGACACGATATATTCTTCTTAGTAGACAAACGCATTGCCATCGGAGGCGACTACAAGATAACACGTAGTCACATCCCAGAAAAATATAATCGATATTGTCCCTCCAGAGGGAAACTCTTAGACGATACGCAGTTGGCTGTAATTTTTATGAGAATTTCTTCTATAAAATTTTAGCCCCCCCAGCCAAATTTTAAATGTATTTGAAATTTAGTTTCAAATTTTTTTATTTCTGATCTATGAATCCTTTTTTGGATAAGTTTGTGGATTTCTATCAGAAATTGCATGTACTCGAAGAATCCTTAACGAACCTCACTAAAAACTTAAAAGACGGTTGTCTTCTAGAATGTTGCGCCACGCAGTCTGGTAGAAACTGACCGACGTTTCAGAGATGCTTACTGCCAACATCTGGGCAGAGTACGAATAAAACGATTAAACTCGTTGTCATGCAAACTCTGTTTTTGTTCTTAGAAAAATTGTATGCCTCGTGTCCCGCATACATTAAGAAGCCGATCCTTTGAACGTTCTTTCAATTAGATCCATAAAAAAGATAAGACTTCTTAATTTATTATTTATTTTATTTAGTGTTCTGTCTGACGACAGGTCCATATGAACAGGATCCTTCCATCCTTTTCTCTTCTCGGACTGGGACCTGTTCATATACGTTCTTGGCAGATGATCCAGAAGTGGTTTGCCATTGCCTTCTTCTGTGTGTGAATGGAGTAATTGTTGGGATGCCACGGAGGAAAACTCCGTGTTGTCTAGACCACGGCCTTGCCCAACACAAGTTATAAATTCGGGCACCGCCGGGAATCGAACCCGAGACCCCAGGATTACAACGTATTTGCGAATAGCAAAGCAACTTTAAGCGTCGGAAATAGAACCCAAGTCGTCCAGCCAGTCGGAAACAGTAGTTTAGGATCAATATTTAAAAAAATTATTCTCTAATATTTCAATGAATATTGCGGCGAGATTAAATTGTTTCACGAAACAAAAGGCCAGGCATTTGTGAACAAGGGAATCGATAGTTGATTTCCATAAAAGCAGGGCATTTCCTGACCAGCTGAGCTACTTCCAGCTTCTCAAATACTAGCACAACGGAGTTTTCAGTTATTAGTTCATATAGGTCGAATAATACCAAACACCGCATAGACGACGATGTAATTACACAGGTCCACTGACTTTATCGATATCACAAGGCGTCAGTGTAGCTTGGTTCGTGCTACACCGCCATGTAAATTTGTGATTACAAACCAAATCTCCTCACCTCACGCAACTTTTCGACTGATATGCACCTCAGTAAATTATTGTTCCCTTTGCTTGAAAAAATATAAAAGAATTCTCGTTGTATGTCAAACTAGCGTTGATATTACCTTCGCCATTCTGAGCTAAATTCGTGTGAACAAAAATTGCTCTGAAGATGGCTGTCTTCTGGATTGTTTCGCCGTGTAGAAGTTTACCGACGTTTCAGAAGTCCTTGCTGCCATCTTCAGACTCACAGCCTTAAAAACCTCAAATCCTCCTATCATCTTTCTGTGATATTCCATTAACGTAGGAGACCAAATTTGATATCAATACAAAACAACAGACAGAACTATAGTTTTGTGTATTTGTACCATTTAGAAAAGACATAAGGATCAAAGCCTAAATACTTCGCTCGTTAGTTTGAATTCCACTGTAGACATTTACGGGTGACAGCATCTGCTGTCCTGTGTACGCAGGGGGCTGATCCCCCTTCGAGAAATTCTGCCAAAAATATGAAGAAATTTTATAGTATGAAAAACCAACAAAATGTATGATCAGAATGAACAGACATCAAATTATATTTCCTACTGAAATAGAAGGATTCCCAGAACCTCTGCTCTGAAAAGTGTTCGAAAATGTAATACTCTTTTCCAGAAGACAGACTTTTATTATTCCAGTGTGTGAGATGAAGATTAAAGACGCCATCACTGCGTGAGATTTGCCCCCCCCCACCCCAACCCCAAAACTTCTGGCGTTATTGCGACGTAACGCGAAGTATTTTGTATATTACACAGCTAACTGCTTTGGAAGTTTTAACTCGGTATAAAGACGGTGGGAGACGATAATGGACGTGACGCGCAAGTTAAGCATCTCAACCTGTCTCCGTATACTGTGTCATGACCCTCTGCTAAACGCGTAAGGATACATGCATAAGCTACCCATTTCCATCACGACCGTGTACTGTAATAACAATTGAAAGGTTTTGGCGCAAGAAGGACCCATCTCCATCTCATACACTGTTGTTGTTCTTAAGTTATTTAACGACGTCTTTTGAACTACATATCATGTATAAATATATTTATTTTGTACAGTCTATACACAAACGTTTGAAGTTTATTGGTGTTGTAAAAATTATATAATATTAAAACATTTTGTTGTGTAAAATATTATATTAGCGCTCTTAATCGTAAATACGATTTTACATTATAATATATTATATATTTATATATTATATATTTTAATAAAAGCGCTAAAAATATAATGTAAAATCGTATTTACGATTAAGAGCGCTAATATAATATTTTACACAACAAAATGTTTTAATATTATATAATTTTTACAACACCAATAAACTTCAAACGTTTGTGTATAGATTGTACAAAATTAATATATTTAATCAAACACAAACATGACGCATATAAGATACAAATACAGATCATGTATTCCGCCGAATGAAATGTGAAGTTTCTTGGTTTTTAGAGGCGTTTGCAACTGAGAGTTAAAAAATAATGCTATTAATTTCTTCATGTCTGTCTGTTCGTCTCTCTGAATGTGAGAACTCTGGAACCATTAAACGAATTTTTTAATAAAATCTGAAGAGACGTTTCGCTATAAAACTGGTTGACACATTCCAGTTTTGGTTAAAATTTAACAAAAACTAACAGGCACTTTGCATTGGAAGTTACATGTTTTCTGTTTAGGGAACTGAGTGGACAGTGTATCCCCCCCAATGGTTACACGGGGGAATCACCCAGCCAGCCGCGAGATGACGTGGAGGGACTCCTCTGCGAAGATCGACGCCGGTACATGCAAAACCTCAGAGACTCCTAGAAAAATGTCACGCCACTTGTTCTAAAACTACTTCGATATGTGATCTTTCCTTAAGATGAAAGATCAAATGTAATTTCCATATCGATCTTTACGTTTTTATACAGAAGACAGGAAGAGAAACGATTCTTAACTGAATTTTAATGTATTTTTTAATTTCTCGGTTAATTTCTTGCTTTCTTTCGAGAAAGAAACTGGCGTGCCATTTGAAAGCGAAGTTTATCTTAAAAAAAATTTGAAAAATTCTGTCCGTAACCTCAAAAAAAATTGCAAGTCTCCGTTGCGAAGATCGACTGGTTCTCGAAATAATCAGTCTGTTCTGGGAGTCACACGAAATCCTAAAAAGGATACAAAGTTGCTGAATTTTAAAGTTGCCGCTGGGCCTAACAGACAGACAACCGAAGTGAGTCATTCAGTCGCACTATCCTTTGGCTCAAACTGCACACAGCTGAGACGACCGTGCCAATGCCCTCCAGCGGAAAGGCTCGCTTTAAGACTCACTGCTGGTATACAAAGTGGCACTGAAACCAGGCGATGAAATACCCTCTTTAAAGCTTTGACCGGGATGTTCTTTTGTTAAATCTTATGTGGTACCGCCTGATTCGACTTCTAATGGTTAAGTGAAGTGTTTTCTTCGCGGTACGGTCTGGATTCGTAAATATTATGAAGACGAGCTTCGGCTTCAAAGGGTTAACCAGCTGATTTTCGTAATGGTGAGGTGTAGTGTTTTCTTCGCGGTACGGACTGAATTCGTAAATATTATGAAGACGAGCTTCGGCTTCAAAGGGTTAAGTATCCACCGATGAACATGGCGCCAGCTACCAAAATGCGCCCAGCACGATTTTAACCATCAGTAATGTTAATGGCATGAGTTTCATATCTCTTCAGCGCACCTTCGGAACCCACCGACCTTCAATACTCAATAAATGCCAGGAAATCTAGCCGGAGTTTGTGTGTGAGCACGACAGACAGACTGATGGTTACGACTACTCCAATGTTCATTCATTACGCAATCAGGTACACGACACTGCCCGAAATAAACCGACTGAATGATTGCGCGAAGTGACTCAATTGAAAGGTATGGAAGGAAGGTTTATAAATTGAAATAATACCAAACCTGTTTCCATGAAGAAAAACCTGGAATATATCTATGAAACACGACTGCATTTCTCTGCTACGTCATCGGAAAGTACGACACGTTTTCTCCTTCCGATTTCCGGCACCTGAATGTGACCAATGGAATTCCGATCTCTGTTACAAGTTGTCTCTCTCACTCGCTTGATGTACGACACAAAGAGGACCACCTTCTGTCATCTATTGACGATTTGCCGAACCTCTACTTCAACTACAGTGATCGTGGCAGATATCCACTGACGTTTCAGAGGTCCATGCTGTCTCCATCATCAACTACACGGCGCAACAACCCAGAAGACGGAAATCTATAAATATCCGGACTTCTAACAGTAGCTACGTCAGATTTGAGGTTCTCACAGCGATGAGTACGAAGATGGCGGCCTTGTCAGTAGCCTTCCTGGTTTCCAAACAAACACTGATACCTTTAAAAGGTGAAAGTGGGGTCTGTTCGTCTCCTCGGAAGAATAACTTACAAAGGATACACTGACCTTTGGAAAATACAATGGTACTGAAACCGCACGAAGCTGTACCATGAATTCTTGAGCCAGATAAATCCATTCCACATCCTCAAACCCGATTTTACAGTTTTCCAAAACGGTCTCTAACCTTCAATTATTTTTTTCGATTCAAAAAATAATCAAACGCGTTCTACATATGACGTCCATCCTTTGTCTCCTTATTTCGATGTCATAAAATATATAGTGGTATTTCATGAAAATAAGATTTATCCTTGGAAAATATGAAATTGAAGATGAAAATGAAAATGGAGAAATATGCCTGCATCAGAGCTGTGATAGATTTTCGTTGTTTCCTGTATTGAAACATAATATGGCCTGACGGATGACAAAGTTCAGTGCAGACGCCGAGATGGATAAATCAAGTACGCACGCCCATACCAGCGCGAACACAGGACGAGGAGAGGAAAACTACAGTATTTCTTGCAGAAATAAATCTAGGCAGTGTGCATCGTGTACTATCAGTTAAAAAAACATTTAACGTAAACGAAATCAACAACAAAATTCTTTTACGTATGTTTACAGTTGTAAAAATAAAAGAGGGATGAAACTGCTTGGTATCCAGAGGGTCGTCCCACAGTGTAGCTACTATCCATAATGAAAATGTCCGCCAGATCCTCCACAGCTTTAAGGATTCGTGAGTTGTAACCTTCAGGAATGTGTGGTCCAGTTGAGAATCTTTCATCTTCTCAAGGATTCTGTGCCGTTGAGATAGTCAAGACGAGTTCGAACTGAGGCAACGTTTTGATAATGTGTTCGAACACATCATTCGTTGAAGATTTCTGTCTTCTGGGTTATTGCGCTGTGTAGTCTGGTCGATGTTAACTAACGTTTCGACAGTCATACTGCCTCCATCATCGGGGCGATGAGTATGAAGATTTCTGTCTTCTGGGTTATTGCGCTGTGTAGTCTGGTCGATGTTAACTAACGTTTCGACAGTCATACTGCCTCCATCATCGGGGCGATGAGTATGAAGATTTCTGTCTTCTGGGTTATTGCGCTGTGTAGTCTGGTCGATGTTAACTAACGTTTCGACAGTCATACTGCCTCCATCATCGGGGCGATGAGTATGAAGATTTCTGTCTTCTGGGTTATTGCGCTGTGTAGTCTGGTCGATGTTAACTAACGTTTCGACAGTCATACTGCCTCCATCATCGGGGCGATGAGTATGAAGATTTCTGTCTTCTGGGTTATTGCGCTGTGTAGTCTGGTCGATGTTAACTAACGTTTCGACAGTCATACTGCCTCCATCATCGGGGCGATGAGTATGAAGATTTCTGTCTTCTGGGTTATTGCGCTGTGTAGTCTGGTCGATGTTAACTAACGTTTCGACAGTCATACTGCCTCCATCATCGGGGCGATGAGTATGAAGATTTCTGTCTTCTGGGTTATTGCGCTGTGTAGTCTGGTCGATGTTAACTAACGTTTCGACAGTCATACTGCCTCCATCATCGGGGCGATGAGTATGAAGATTTCTGTCTTCTGGGTTATTGCGCTGTGTAGTCTGGTCGATGTTAACTAACGTTTCGACAGTCATACTGCCTCCATCATCGGGGCGATGAGTATGAAGATTTCTGTCTTCTGGGTTGTTGCGCTGTGTAGTATTGGATTTTTTTCATGGTAGGCCCAAGGGTCCATCTAACACAAGGGTTACCCTCGATATACTTTGCAAACATCCTCTTACTAAGCTATGAATTTTTAATTCTCAGGAATCTAGCCATTATCCTTAAGTAAAAGTAATGTTTCATTCTGACGTCAGCTTAGGAAAAACGCATAAAGCCGTGTTCCCAGTGATTCACATTCAGAAACACAGACGTTCAGTAATTGTTCTTTGGCGTCAGTTACTCGTCTAGCAAACAGAAATAAAATATTTGCCTTTTTCAGATAAAAACCCTCTTCAAGAATAAGATAGTATCTTTACGACCGGCCTCTCTCAGCTGTGCCACCAAAGACGAAAAGATCCATTATGTCTTATGGCAAACTCATAAACATAAAAGATGCCAGACACACAACTACACGTAAAAAATATTTAAACGTTTATTCTGACGGTTAACTCAGTGGTAACTGATTTTTACATCGCTGTATCCCTATCCTTACTTTTAAATGTAAAACAAGGGGGGAAAAAAATTAGATTTTATGACGAACAGACATTTTGTACTGTTTCATGAACGTGAAACGTAACAAAGAGCTAAGAAATGATGATAAAATTTGATCATATGACATTTTTAAGTGTTAAATTATTCAATCTTTTAGACAGGGTAAGAAATGATACTGGAGGTCATCTACATATAATGAAAAAATATATGAATCGGTCGCTCATTCCAACGTGGTGAGACAGAAAACGAAGACACGACTATTAATCGACCCAAATTCGAAACTACCTTACATAAGACTGTGTTGCCAACCTGCCGAAACTAAAGAATCAATAATCACCGCAAGAGATTCGAGACCCAAACCTTGATGACCGCTGATCGAGACGAACAGCTGACGTAATGAACTGGAAACCGCCGTCACGTGATGACAGCAGGGTACAGACACGTGTCGTGATTACACTCTTGTGCTACGTGCAATGAAAAGATCTCAACCATTGGTCACAACATGAGATCATTCAAATGAGATGACGATGATGGTGTTATTTTTCTGGGTTCTGGCTCTGTGAAGAATCGTAGAAGCATACTGTATCCATCTTCAGCCCTGAAGATGGAGACAGCATGTTTCTCCGAAACAAATATAATAAAAAAAATAATAAATAAAGTATATTGTATTTTTATTTAATAAAATACCGTACATATTAAATCTTGTCCGTCTAATCACAATAATTCTTATTAATATTAAAATATTACAATAATTAACATTTTAACATGTATGAAAATTGTATTTAAGTTATTATTGATTTGAAGCTTTATACAATTATATACACCTGAGGATGGTTCTTTTAGGAACTGAAACATGAAAAATGATGGTCTAATCTAAATCGAATATTTCGATAAAGAACATCATTTAATATTTTAAAAATATTTTAAGTGTTTTAAATGTTAAAATGTTAATTATTGTAATATTTTAATATTTAATAAGAATTATTGTGATTAGACGGACAAGATTTAATATATACTTATTATATCACAATATGACGCAACTTTAAAATCTTATAAATACCGTACATAAAACTGTCAGAGGCCAAATTTCAGAACAGACTGTGCATATTATACGTGAAAACCTGGAGTATTACAATGTATTGTTGAAAGGTTAGCTTTAGCCGTAACAAGCGATTCATCATTGTCATGAAACATTTCTGTACGTCCTGAAGATGAGACAGAAAAAAAACGTATACTTTTTAAACGAAAAGTAACAAAGGCAAACTGTCACACTTTGAGGCTCGTTTCATAAACGGTATACGAAAATCCTTTTCTCTGCATTCAACAATTCATAACGTGAGAACAAAAATATCTAAAATGACATTGGACGTCGTAATAATTCATCTGTTGTTCTGTTAGCAAAGACGCCATTTCACAAACAAAGAAACTCGGCCGATGATTTCAGTATAAAGATTTTAAGTGCTTATTCAACTTTTACACGGTACAGTCAAGAGCAAAAATAAGGTTGTACTTGTGTCCAAGCACCAGATAATGTTCTATGCATCTCATACCTCGGCTGTAGATTAAAGCCGAATGATCATTTTCACACTAAGGCCACTTTAATCCTTG